>CAUYRH010089952.1:0-40197 GCA_963574655.1 Perodicticus potto
AGGCTTCCACCACAATGCCTGGCTAATTTTTTTGTAGAGACAGAGTCTCACTTTATCGCCCTCGGTAGAATGCCATGGTGTCACACAGCTCACAGCAACCTCCAACTCCTGGGCTTAGGCGATTCTCTTGCCTCAGCCTCCTGAGTAGCTGGGACTATGGGCACCTGCCACAACGCCTGGCTATTTTTCTGTTTTGCAGTTTGGCCGAGGCCGGGTTTGAACCCGCCACCTTCGTTATATGGGGCCGGTGCCCTACTCGATGAGCCACAGGTGCCACCCCGTCTGGCTATTTTTTGTTGCAGTTTGGCTGGGGCTGGGTTTGAACGCACCACCCTTGGTATATGGGGCCAGTGCCCTACCCAATGAGCCACAGGCGCTGCCCCAGGATAACTGTATTTTGTGCACCAGAGATGAAACGGCACCTTCAGCAAGATGGAACCACAGCCATGGGGGCCCTTAGAGGCTATCTTACTGATGGAAACCCAAGACCTACTAAGGTTTGGAGTCTTTTTCAGAGGTTCTGAGATCTTAGGAATACTTTATATTGATGGTCCTATCCAACATCAGTGCTAACCCTAAAATTTACCTATATCCTACATTTAATACATATGTCTTTACCAGGGAAGAGCTGAAAACATTTTGACTACTTTTGAAATTATTTGGCTATGTCAGCCGCGATTGCTCTGCAGTCATCATGCATGCTTTGGAATTCTTACAAAGTGAGATAATCTTAACAAATGGTTTTCAAATGTAACGAAAGATCTCAGGATACTAGATTTGACCATTAGTAAAGTCAAGCATGGGCTCAGTGCCTGTAGCTCAGTGGCTAGGGCACCGGCCACATACACCGGGGCTGGCGGGTTCAAACCCAACCTGGACCTGCCAAACAACAATAACAACTACAACAACAATAAAAAAGATAGCTGGGCATTGTGGCAGGTAGCTGTAGTCTCAGCTGCTTGGGAGGCTGAGGCAAGAGAATCACTTAAGCCCAAGAGTTGGAGGTTGCTGTGAGCTGTGATGCCACAGCACTCTACTGAGGGTGGCATACTGAGACTCTATCTCAAAAAAAAAGAAAAAAGTGGAGTCAAGCATGATATTTATTTCACTTGGCAGAGATTTAATTAAAATTGTACTAATTTTCAGTTTTATAGTTTTATTTTCATATTTTGGAGCACATGTATTTTTAGTACCCTGACTGTGTCTGTTGAATAGTAGGGTTGTGACCAGCATGGGGTCTTACAGCCAGAGGTTGGCAAAGTAGACACTGAAACTGAACTCTTTTGAGTCCTGACCCAGTCAGCACTGTCAGGTACCCAGGCTGGGGGAGACAAGGATGGAGGACAGAGCTCAGGGACGTTGACTGGGAGGGGCTGTGGAGCACAAGAAGGAGCAGTCGTAAGGAGTAAGAGGAGGGCTGACTGGAGTGGGGTGAGTGGCAGACCCAGAGACCTCACCAGCAGGCAAGAAGGAGAGGTGGTGTTGGGTTTCATGGGGCTCTAGTGGTCTTGAGGTAGGTAGAGAGGCATGTGGTGGGATATGTAGTGGGGTTCGAGTATCAGAGGGTGTCTGTGCAGACTGTGGGCTTCTTCTCTGAGCATCAGAATCACGTGGAAGCTTAAAAAGATCCCATGTGCTCATAATCTCATCCTGAGATTCAGATTTGGTGGCCTGAGCATCCATAGCTTTAAAAAGCCCTCCTAAAAGTCAGGTAGACCGCCAAACATCCAGAACCCCATCTGAGGTGGTTAGGAAGGGTCTTCTTCCTTAGAGTGACTGGCCCTATCCCTTGTATCCTCCCTTTTCCAGGAGTAGAGGTGCTGGTGGCCCCACCTGTAGAAGCTTAGGCCTGCCACCCCCTTTCCTTCTGAGGAGTTGGGCTTCTGAGGAGTGTAGCTCTTGGTGTCCTTCCAGACCACGTCATCCCCCAGACCCGTGGATGTTAGAGTCTAGGCCAAGGTCTCAGGGGTCCTGGTGTATAATGGGCTAGGGTAGAGACAGGGGCAAGGACATGTATATTCACTCTCCTTGTCACCCTCTACAGCATTGTGATAGATTTTGCCTATTAAGTGCAAACCTAATCAATTGATTTGCCACCTGAGGCTCTGTCTGACACCATTACCCATCCCCAGCCACCATCACCCCAGATGGATTGTTGGCTGGGAAGATGGAGCATCAGTATGAGAGAGAGGAGGAATTACGGGAGAGGCAGTCTGCTTGCACCTGCCCACTGCTCCCCCTGCGCAGCCCCAAGCTTACTCCTCCATGGGCAGTGTGCTTCAACCCAGTCCTGGCCCCTAGGGTTGCCTGGGTCCGTAGAGGAATGGGATTGGTACGTGAGGACTTGGACCTCTGGCTGAGCTCCCTTGGTGCCTTGGGGGCCCTTTTGGGTGGTGGCTTAGTGCTTACAGCCTCTCTTCCAGGTTCCACGCTCCCCTCCCCCCTCTATTCTGGGAGGTGAGGGGGAGCCCCGGGACTTGGTTCTGCCTACAGAGCTCTTCCTCTCTCCCAGACCAATACAAGCATCTGGAAGAACCTGGAGCAGGAGGTCATCCACTACAACTTTAAAACTTCCTTCTTTGACATCTTTGTGAGTGGCCTTGGGAGATCCAGGGAAATGACTCTGGCTGGGTTCTCTTCTTCCCACAACACCTGTTCATTCTGATCGAGAAACTCGGCTCCCATCTTTGGGGAGTCTTCAGTCTTCAAAAATGTCCCTCTTTCAGAGTGCCCCAAGTGGGAAGGAGAAGGTCACATCCAAAATGTCCCAAAGAAACACTAACTCAGCCATTCTCTCCTGGGGCATGCACACTCATGGAGGGACGTGGGGGAGCAGGACAGAGGGGAGATCGGCCTTCAGAGGGGGTGGGGGGCATTGGCTTCCTGTGATGGCTTAGCTCCCTTCCCCCGCCAGGTCCTGGCCTTCTTCCGCTTCTCTGGACTGCTCCTGGGCTATGCTGTGCTGCGACTCCAGCACTGGTGGGTGATTGCGGTAAGATGCCACTTTCCTGGCAGCTCTTGTGCCCTGGTAGGGCTGGTGCAAGGGATGTGATGAAGGAGGACTCCCTCCCCAGCCTTTGCTTTCCTTCTCTCTCTCCTTGCTTCCCCTGGGTAGGTCACTACATTGGTGTCCAGCACCTTCCTCATTGTCAAGGTCATCATCTCAGAGGTCAGTAGCTCAGGTCTGGCTGGGTCTGGTGGGCATCTGACCTAAGGGACAGGCTTCTCCTAAAAAACGACCATGTCTCTGATTTCTCTGTCCCTGTTGTCAGGATTAGAGTGAGGGCAATCCAGTCCTTTGATATCTCCAAGGACTCATCTTTACCATCTCCCCCCACCTATGTCTCTACAACCCCAAGAGTCAGAAAGCTCTTCTTCCAGCCTAACCTCAGTTTACCCCCTGTAGACTTAATTAATCCATCTCAGGGGCATGTGCCACAGTAACTTCACAATCAGCTGGTACTGGGCACCGAGTGTATGCCAGTTTGTGTGGCCAGAATTGGTGACCTGAGGAGAGGGCTCTGCACTTAATGGTTTTGGGGTGAAGCTGAGTCCCTACCATGGAACTCAGTCCCCTCCCTCTACAGCTGCTCAGCAAAGGGGCATTTGGCTACCTGCTCCCCATTGTGTCCTTTGTCCTTGCGTGGTTGGAGACCTGGTTCCTTGACTTCAAAGTCCTACCACAGGAAGCTGAGGAGGAGCGATGTGAGTGCTGGGGGCTGGGGATTTCGGCAAGGGTCATCACAACCATGAGGGGGGAGAGGTTCAGGAATGAGAGTCAGTTCTGAGCCACCGGCCCCTCTGAGCAGACTCTAGAAGCCTGAATAAGCCTGGGGTTGGGGACAGGCTGCTAAGGCATGACTGTCCTGTATCTGGGATGATGGCTGCCCACATCTGCTCCTCCAGGGTATCTCGCTGCCCAGGCTGCTGCTGCCCGTGGACCCCTATTATTCTCTGGTGTTCTGTCTGAGGGCCAGTTCTATTCACCCCCGGAATCCTTTGCAGGTGAGGGGCTGGTGGGTGGCAGAGCTGCCTTCAGGGAGGGGCCTCGTTAGGAGCAGGGTGGGCTGCGTCTGTTCTTTCTATTCCTTCTATCAGGCTCCCTGGGGAAAACCAGCAACCCTCTCCCACACACTTTTATCCCCCACGTCTTTGCACTCACATGCCCGACCCCCACTACCTACCTGCACTCTTTCCCCACTCTTTGTGATTGTCATCCGTGCTTATTTTCTACAGGGTCTGACAATGAATCAGATGAAGACATTGGGAAGAAAATTTTCTCTGCCCAGGTATTTGGCTGCCTACCCAGACCCTGCCCTTGCAATAGGCACCCATACAAGGGCCAGTGCTGGGTTCAGCCAGGGTGGTCAGAGGTTTCCCAAAACAGGATAGACCTCAGGCAGCCCAAATGCCAGACAGTACCTGTCCATCCAAGTGTCTGCCCCACCATCGGTCAGGCCCCTGGCCTGCCTCATGTTTGGGAAAAGAGGGGGAGCAGCCACAACCACAAGCTTCTAGAGACTGCAGGCCCCAGGCTGACCCCTTTCTGCCTCCCACTCCTGGCCAGGAACGGGAGTACATCCGCCAGGGGAAGGAGGCCACAGCAGTGGTGGACCAGATCTTGGCCCAGGAGGATAACTGGAAGTTCGAGAAGAATAATGTAAGAAGCCCCTCTCCTGCCAGGCGCGGTGGCTCATGCCTATAATCCTAGCACTCTGGGAGGCTGAGGCGGGTGGATAGCTTGAGCTCACAGGTTCGAGACCAGCCTGAGCAGAAAGCGATACTCCCGTGTCTACTAAAAATAGAAAAACTTGGGCGGCGCCTGTGGCTCAGTGGGTAGGGCGTCGGCCTCATATACCAAGCCTCCAGCCAAAGTGCAATAAAAAATAGCTGGGCATTGTGGTGGATGCCTGTAGTCCCAGCTACTCGGGAGACTGAGGCAAGAGAATCGCCTAAAGCCTAGGAGTTGGAGATTGCTATGAGCTGTGACGCCACGGCACTCTACTGAAGGCGATAAAGTGAGACTCTGTCTCTAAAAAAAAAAAAAAGAAAAGAAAAAAAAAACTGAGGCAAGAGGATCACTGAGCCCAAGAACTGGAGGTTGCTCTGAGCTATGCGCCACGGCACTACTCAGGGACTGCTTGAGACTGTCAAAAAAAAAAAAAAAAAAGGAAGCCCCTTTCCCACCTAAGCCTCCCATAGGTGTTGGGAGTTTTTGCTTTATTTTCTGAGGCCTGAGAAATAAACCCAAGGATTACATGGGTTAGAACCCCATCCCTGCCCCCAAAGAAGGAGTGAATCCTGGGGTCAGCCGTTCGGCAAGAGGCTGGACTGCGTGCTTCCCCTCTGCCGACCCCCATCTCCCTTGCCTGCTGCTCTGCCCTGTTAGCTCCAGGCTTTGAAAGGGAAGCCGGGCTTGGATCCTGTGTCTGGTGTTTTATTTCATGATCAAAACAACATTATCTAAAAAGATTGCAGAGAGCTTGGAAAACATAGGGAAACATCTCCCAGTCTTTCTCTCTGGCCACTTCCCCTGGCAGCCCTGTTGGCCTGGAGACAACAGCTCTTCGAGGTTGCAGCGCAGCTGTGCTCTCATCTTTCAACTTAATATCAAAAGCCTTTGCCGTACGTTTGTCAGAACCACTGGTGACGGCTATTCAGATGCCACCCAAATCCTGGAGTTTTCCACTCTGAGCTGCCTGTCACCATTCCTGTGCCACCAGCCCACTCCTGTGCCCTCCACCTGTTCTCTATCTTCCTCCTTGCTACCCTATGTCCCTTCCACAGGAATATGGAGACACTGTGTATACCATTGAGGTTCCCTTTCACGGCAAGACATTCATCCTCAAGGTGAGTGAGGGAAGCAGGTATCCTGGAGTTTCCTGCTCTGTCTGGGGCTACAGGAAGAGGTCGAGGGGCTCTCTAGCAGGTCTCCTCCACCAAGAGGGAAGGGCTGGTGTGCCCCAGCACATCTGGCACCACCCAGCCCTCCTGCCCTGCCCCAGACCTTCCTGCCCTGCCCCGCGGAGCTGGTGTACCAGGAGGTGATCCTACAGCCTGAAAGGATGGCGCTGTGGAACAAGACAGTGACTGCCTGCCAGGTGAGCCAAGCCTAGGGGCACATTCAGGCCACAGAGGACCTTGGTGGTATCACTGAACCACTCTGTGCCTTAACTTCCCCATCTATAAAATGGGCTGATGGTCACAGCACCTTGTGGAGAGGCCAGGAGGATGGCAAGGAGGAGTGTTCACAGGGTACCTGGCCCAGGGCCTGGGAGTGGCAACAGTCCTTAGTATAGGGGCATGGGCAAAGAGAAGGCTGGTTTGGGGGATTCCTGGGGTGAGCTGTACCTTATGTTTCCTCTGATGGCCCTCAGATCCTACAGCGAGTAGAAGACAACACCCTCATCTCCTATGATGTGTCTGCAGGGGCTGCAGGTGGTGTGGTCTCTCCAAGGTGAGCACCTGCCAAGCACCCTCCTCACAGGCCCCCTGCATTTAGATCTTGGGCTCAGTGCCCTCTATCTAACCCACCTTCCCTCAGGGACTTTGTGAATGTCCGGCGCATTGAGCGGCGCAGGGACCGATACCTGTCATCAGGCATTGCCACCATGCACAGTGCCAAGCCTGCCACGCACAAATATGTCAGGTGAGCCTGACCCTGCCTAGGGTCATCTTGGCCTGCCCCTCCCCCAGGAGCACTTAGCGGTGCAGGGTACATTGTGTACAGCTTCTCCTGCTGAGGCTGCGTTCCTGTTCCCTGTCCCACTGGGCTCTGCCCCTCCCAGCCCCTAATCCTGCTAATCTTGCTGCTGTGTGTGTGTGTGTGTGAGTGGGGGAGATGGACAGCTGGATCCAAGCCACCAAGACTGGAGGAGATGTATGTAGCTGGCTGAGGGTAGACTGTGGGTGGGGACCAGTTCAGGGAAGGAGTTTGGGAGCCAGGAGGTCAGCTGGGCTGGTCAATCTAAGCAGGAGGCGCTGAGTTCTGGGTTTCACTTTCCTACCTAAGGAGACTCAGGTCTCCTTTCCTCCTCCTCATCCTGTCCTTGCTGTTTTGCCTTCCTTGAAGGCTCCCCAAAGGGAAAGGAGTCATAGTCCCTGGGCTTCCTCCAAGTGCTGTGGATGGCCCTCTCCCGTAGACCCCACTCCTTCCCTCCCCAGTCTCCTCCTGGGGCTCCAGCAGAGAGCGCTGGTCTTTGAATATGAGACTGGGCCCTGGTTTTAGCACCACTACAGACTCACTGAGTGAAAGGCCAAGCTCATTTCCTCCCTGGGTGCCAACTTCCTTATCTGTGGAGTGGGCTTAAGCATGCTCAAGGGAGCTATGGGAAAGTGAAATGTGAGGGTTGTAAACCATACAGCCTAGGCCCTGACCACCTCCTGAAAAGGGGCCCCAAGCCCAGCCCCTTCTGTCACAGTCAGAGCTGACTTGGAATTCCTGGACTGAGTAGATGAGGGCTGGGAGGGTGGTGAGCTCCCTGTCACTGGGGGTGTGCAAGCACTGGCATGCTGTTACAGGAGGATTCAGAGAGTGGGTGAGGGTGGAGGGCTGATACCAGAGCTTCTGGGTCATCTTTTGCTAAGCTATATTCAGACAGAGTAGTAGTTTTTAGCATTTGCCTTCTCCCACTCTAGTCCAGGCTGGGCCAAGAATGGGGTATGTGGGTATCGGGGCCTTGCTCAGCTCCAAAGTCTCCCCAATGGTTCCTCTCTCCTTAGGGGAGAGAATGGCCCTGGGGGCTTCATTGTGCTCAAGTCGGCCAGTAACCCCCGAGTCTGCACCTTCATCTGGATTCTCAACACAGATCTCAAGGTGGGGTCCTGGGTACTGCTTGGTGGGCTACATGGCATGGAGAGTACTCTGCTGCTGAACTTGGTGGCTGTGTGACCTTGGGGGTTCTCTAGCTGCCTAGGGCCCCCTCTGTCTTCATCCTCCTTTCTTTTTTTTTTTTTGCAGTTTTTGGCCGGGGCTGGGTTTGAACCCACCACCTCTGGCATATGGGGCCAGTGCCGGTGCCCTACTCCTTGAGCTACAGGTGCCCCCATCCTCCTTTCTTTCTTTCTTTCTTTCTTTTTTTTTTTTTTTTTTAATTGTTGGGGATTCATTGAGGGTCTAAGAAACCAGGTTACACTGATTGCATTTGTTAGGTAAAGTCCCTCTTACTTTTTTCTTTTTCTTTTTTTGAGACAGATTCTCATTATGTCACCCTTGGTAGAGTGCTATGGTGTCACAGCTCACAGCAACCTCAAACTCTAGGGCTTACACGATTCTCTTGCCTCAGCCTCCCAGGTAGCTGGGACTACAGGTGCCCGCTGCAACACCTGGCTATGTTTTGGTTGTAGTTTGTCATTGTTGTTTAGTTAGCCTGGGCCAGGTTCGAACCTTCCAGCCTTGTTGCAAGCCTCAGCCTCCTTTCTTACTTGAAAATTTGGGGCAGGGTCCAGGTGGTCTTTTAGCTCCAGTTGCCATGAGGCATGTGCTCTTCTTCTTACATCTGATTCCTGAGGTCCTGAGACGGGGTGGCTGGCTGCCAGCTCAACCTCACCTGGGTCTGTTTGTGTGGCTGGTGCCAAGACCTGGGCACAGCATGTTCTTCCTGCTGGGGGTTGGGAGGAGGTGGCCCAGGCTGGATTCCAGAGCTGCACCTGCATTCTGGCCCAGAGCACACCTGCTAGGACCACCTGTAGGGGGGATCCTGCTGAGGACAAACCAGCCTGTAACTTCTGCCTCCCTTTCCCTAGGGCCGCCTGCCCCGGTACCTCATCCACCAGAGCCTTGCAGCCACCATGTTTGAATTTGCCTTTCACCTGCGGCAGCGCATCGGGGAGCTGGGGCCCCGCTCATGACCGTGCCTCCTTGCCCACCCTGCCGGCCAGGGTCCTGTTGCCACAGCCTCTAGAACCAGACAGGGGCCCAGCCGGGCTTCCTGTTGCCCACAGAGGACCTGGCCCCAAGCTTCTACCCTCCACCGAGCGACTGTGTGCTGGAGCCATGGCCCTGAGCAGGTGGTGGGGTGGAATGTTCAGACTCTGGGGCTCTGCTGGGCTGGAGGACATAGGGTCTGTCCTGCTCATGTTTACATGGGGTATCCCAACCTTCTAGAGGAGATTGTGGTCTCCTACCTTGCCCTGGGTAGGACAGGTCAGGGTTGCCTGTCACCAGTGTTAGGTGAAAGAGTCCTTCATCTGCCTGCTCTCCCATCACAGTTTTTTAGATCTGGGACCTTTTTTCATATACATTTATGGGGAGTAGGTGCCAGGTGGGGGCGGTGGGTGCTGGCAATGTATCTCTGCCTCTCCCAGGTTGTTTCATTCCTCCCAGGGCCTCCTTGGGGACCTTTGTAATTTGAGCCAATTAAAAATATGAACAAAAAAAGCAGCCCTTCCCTCTGCCTGGCCTCTGGAGGGAAGAGGAGGCCAGCAACTTAGATGGGGAAGGAGTGAGTGGCGACACATCACGGAGGGCAGAGCCAGTGGGAGCCTTTCCTGGAACACTGCCTCCCCGCCCCCCGAACACACACACACACAGCCTGACCAGTTCAAGTGAGCAGATGACAGATGACAAGTCAGAGAAAAATGCCCTGCCCCAGCCAGGCCTCAGGAGGGCAGGTTGAGGTCTCTAGTGGAGGATGAGGTGGGATAGGAGGAGGCACCAGGCAGTGTTCCCAACAGGCCTTGACTGTTGCGGGGGCGGCTAGAGATGGGCCCTGAGTTTTAGGGGCACATTGACACCTTGGGGATCTCAGCCTCTCAGAACCCTGGGTCTCCTGGGTCTCCCAGGCTCTACTCTGATCCCCTCTACCCTCACCAACCCCACCAGGGGCATTGTGGAGCCTGGCCCAGGATGCTGCCCTCCTCCCTGCCTGCCCTGAAGGCTTCTAAAGAAGCCAACTTGTTTAGAGCCAGGTGGATCCTACCTTGGCCCTGTGCAAACTTGAGAAATCTACCTCACAGCCTATTTCCTACTTTGTGAAAATGGGACTAATGTCATAGGGTTGTTTCAAGATTAAAAGATATCAACAATCAGGCATAGTGCCACAGTAATCAGTAGTATGCAGTTCTGTATCCAGCTGGGTGCCCATGGACCATACTAGCAGCTGGGTGCTCTGCTGTCCCCACAAGGTTCTCTGCTCAGCTCCTGTCATTGCCTCTTCTGGGCCTTTTGCATTGTCTACTTAGCAATGCCCTCATTCTCCTACCTGCATGTCAGTTTCTTGCACAACAAGTTGCTAGTTTTACACCCTGCGCTGTCCCACAGTTGTCTTCTTCCCCTGCTCCCTGTGAATGACACCAGGCCCCTCCCAGGTAGCACATATTACTGGCAGGCTCCAGAGCTCTCGGCCATCTTGTGGCCAGAAAGGGGAAAGTGGGGCCCAGGGACGGGCAGAGACTGACCCAGCCTATTTATGGCCAATTTGGGGCTGGGGCCAGGTCTTCTGACTGCCATTTGTTGGGGCCCCTGGATTCCCATTTCACCCCACGTGGCGTGTTGAGGTAGAGCTGAGGGCTCCTTCCCACTCCCACTGGCTCGACTTAGGAGACCACTTCTGTGACCACTGACTGCGGGGAAGGAAAACACCTGGCAAAGGCTCATGCCCCAGGGTCCCAAGTGTGGAACTAGCATCCCCCAATGCTGCTGGTGTGGCAGTGATGGTCAGGGCCTAGGCCTTTGGGGCAGACACCTGAGAATGTGGTTCTGTCTCTTCTGGTGGAGGGGCACTATCTGAGGATGTGCCCTTGAGCCCAGGCAGAGGAGAGGGCAGGACCTGGCAGTCCTGGTACAGAGCTCAGAGGGGGCACCAGTTCCTGCTCTGTTTATTGACAAGCTGCTGTCCTCCCTGAGCAAGAGGGTGTGGGTGGGACAGAGGGCAGGTGCCAAGGGGACACGAGGCCGGCACGTGGTTGGTCTAAGACAGTGTCTGAAGAGTGCAGGGCATCTGGAGGTGTTGCTCTGAGGACCCCAGCCCTAGACCTCTGGCCTGGGGGCACCCAGAGTCCAGGTAGCACAGTCCCTGCCTTGGGCCCAGAGTCCCCCCATCAGTGAGTCTTGGCTCTGCTTATAGCATCTGACGCCAGAGGGGCTGAAAATAGCCCCTGGAGGGGGGGGGAGTGGGTTATTTAAAGGGCCTAGGAGGAGCAGAGCAGAGAGGGTGTGAGGAGTGATCATGGCCACTTCGGAGCTGAGCTGCCAGGTGTCCGAGGAGAACTCTGAGTGCCGAGAGGCCTTCTGGGCAGAGTGGAAGGATCTGACACTGTCTACACGGCCTGAGGAGGGGTGAGTTTGGGTCAGCACCCTTTCTCCCCCAACGCAGCCTCCCTGAGCCACATAAGGCCACAGCACAAAGCCCTGGAGAAGTTTCTGGGGGTGGGGCAAGAAGAGTGCCCATTGGGGAGAGTGAAGTAGAGTTGTCCCTCCTGCCCCCCAGATCCTAAGAGCCCCTCACCCAGAGCTCAGGGTCCCCCACTCCTCCTTCACAGTTGCTCCCTGCATGAAGAGGATGTCCAGTGGCGGGAGACCTACCACCGACAGGGGCAGTGCCAGGCAGTGGTGCAGTGCTCCCCCTGGCTGGTGATGAGGATGGGCATCCTCGGCCGCGGGCTGCAGGAGTACCAGCTTCCCTACCAGCGGGTGCTGCCGCTACCTATCTTCACGCCCGCCAAGGTGGGCGCCACCAAAGAGGAGCGCGAGGACACCCCCATCCCACTACAGGAGCTGCTGGCGCTGGAGACAGCCCTGGGTGGCCAGTGTGCAGATCGCCAGGAGGTAGCTGAGATCACCAAGCAGCTGCCCCCTGTGATGCCCGTCAGCAAGCCTGGTGCCCTTCGTCGCTCCCTATCCCGCTCCATGTCCCAAGAAGCACAGAGAGGCTGAGAGGGACTGTGACTTGGGCTCCACTGTGCCCACCCTGGGCTGGGCCCTTCCTGGCTAGGACTACAGAGGGGAGCTGCTGGCCATGGATGCTTTGTAGTTTGCCCAGAGTTGGGGGCTAGGGAAGAAGGGAGCCCAGAGGCCAGGATACCTGAGCCCCTTGAGTTCCCAAAGGGAGGCAAAGATGGTGGGCACTAAAGGTGGAAAGCTGGGGGTCAGCACAGCCTAGTACCCCAGCCCCAGGAGAATGGACAAAAGATGCTGGTGAAGGCGAGAGTGCCTCGGTGGTGACCCTGGTCCAGGTTTCAGCTTCAGGGAAGAACTAGGAAAAGTATGAGGGGATCTGGAATGCTCTAGGCAGGAGGCTTGAGAAGAGTGGAGGGAGGGAGATGTGAAGAGGGCAGAGGCAGGCATGGTGGGGCCCCCAGCACGCTGTTAGTGCTGCAATAAATGCTCAATTGTGTTCTAGAGTCTTGTCTCTTTCCTTGTGCTTGTGGGGCCAGCCCGTTGGTATCCCCTCCCCCGCCCCTTGCCCCCTTCTGGGAACAGGACCTGTGTCTGAGCATCTGAGCTAAATATGGCAGAGCTGGAGGTACACTTCTCTGGGCGGGGGTAGGGACAAAGCTGTAAACAGGGTGACTGTTGATCCCGTCCCCTTCTTGTTCCTGTCTGCTGCTGCCCAGTACTGGCTTCCATGTCCAGCACGCTGGCATTGGGCAGTGTCCAGCAGGCCAGCTGGCACCAAGGTTTGTTTCAGTGATGTCTCATGGAGAATATAGAGGGGACTGGCACAAGGACTGCCCTTGGCTGTGCCTCGGTGTGGACAGGGTCAGTGACCCTAAGGCTAACCTTCCTCTCAGTTCTGAATCCAGACAGAATCAATCCTTGGCTGGGGTCAGCGGTCCACCCTTTCTGTCCTGGGAGCATAGGGTAAGGTGGAGCGGGGTGGAGGAGGTCAGGTTCCTGTCCATGACCCTTGCAGCTGTTGTGTTGACTTATGGCCCAAACTGGCTGCCTTGCCCCCCAAGATTTTCCCTCCTTGGGACAAGGAGGATCAAGCAGAGCCAAGAACCGATCTGGGCAGGAGCTGTTAGCCCACCCAGGGCAGGGGGGACCAGATGTTCCAGAGGGGTCTCCCTTCAAGAAAACCATGGAGGAGTCGTGGGTAGAATCGTCTTTCATTTTGTGGGTATACGAGTGAAGACATCCCAGCATCTGGACAGCTGGACACCTGGAGCGTCCACCGAACCTGCAGACCCGGTGTGTCTAGCTCTCGCAGAGGGGGGGCTGAGCCAGAAGAGCGAGGTCAGAGACATCAGACCCACGGGACCCCAAATCTGCAGGAGGCCAAAGATCCGGACTACGCCCCCTGGCGGCCCCCGGAAGATCTGTTCTGAGCCCTCGGCCCGCACCTGGGTCCAGCACCCCAGACACGGCGGGAACATCCCGAACCTTCTGTCCTGGACAGCCCCCCAGATAGGCGGCGCGGAACCCGCGGGGCTCGCAGGGGACCGGCCGTTCCGCCTGCTAAGTGCATTAGCACTTCTCGCCTCTCCTATCGCTGCTACCATCGGACGGGCGGAGCCCAATCCTGGCTCTAGGGCCCCCGGAGCGACAGCAGCGGAGGCCGGAACGGACTGTCCTTTCTGAGGTGGGGGGAGGGGCACTGAGGACGGGGGTGGGATAGGAAAGGGCAAGGAGAGAGGATTGGAGGAGGGGCGGAGAAGGGGAGTTGGGTGGGGTGACTTTACAAAGGAGAGGGTGGGTGTTGGAAAGGATGTCCGAAGGAAGGGGAGCCTGGCGGAAGTCTGGGGGTGCAAACCATGGGAAAGAGCAGGGACTGGATGCTGGGCAAAGGAGTGAACGGCTGCGGGGAGCTGGAGAGAGGACGGACGGGAGGAGGTGGACCGACGGGGCGGGGTCAGGAGCTGAGGCTGGGGGCGCGAGGCGGGACTGGAAGGGGCAGGTGCGGTGAGGGTGACGGGTCTGCGGGAGCAAGTGCAGAGCGGGGTGGGGCGGGAGCTGATGTCCCCACGGCTGCCTCCCTCACCTCCGGTGTGTCTGCTGTTCGGACATTAAAGGAGATGGATGGGGTGGGGGAGACGTGGCGCGCGTGGCCCCGGGCGGCTCATAACTCAGCTGCAGCCCCCGCCGCGGAGGGGCCGGGCAGAGGGTCTGGCAGTAGATAAGGGGCCGCGAGTCCAGCGGCGGACAGCGCGGGTCGCAGCAGCAGCATGAGCCAGGAAGACGCGAGCCACGCGGCCTGCGCAGCCCCTGACTCGGACCCGGACCGGGCGGCGGTAGCCTTGGCCTACCAGCACTTCGAGCCGCGCGCCTACCTCCGCAACAACTACGCGCCCCCGCGTGGGGACCTGAGCAGCCCGGACGGCGTCGGGCCTTGGAAGCTGCGCTGTTTGGCGCAGACCTTCGCTACCGGTGAGCGCGGGGAAACTGAGGCACGGGGGACAGGAAGTTACAGAGAGCTAAACGGGCAAGGAGAGACAAAAGCGACAGAGGAGGATGAGGATCAAGAAGCAGAGATAGGCTCGGCGCCTGTGGCTCAAGAGGCTAAGGCGCCAGCCACATACACCTGAGCTGGCGGGTTCGAATCCAGCCCGGGCCCGCCAAACAATGATGGCTGCAACCAAAAAATGGCTGGGCGTTGTGGCGGGCGCCTGTAGTCCCAGCTACGTGGGAGGTGGATGCAGGAGACTCGGTTGAGCCCAGGAATTGGAGGTTGCTGTGAGCTGTGATGTTACAGCACTCTATCCAGGGTGACAGCTTGAGGCTCTGTCTCAAAAAAAGAAGAAGCAGAGATAGTTAAGAAGTGCGAACAGAAGAGAGAGGGAGCGAGGAGAGAGAGGTGGAAAGGGGAAGCAGAATGCTCAGAACTGAGTGCTGGGCTGTGCGCAGTGGCTCACGCCTGTAATCATACTACTCTGGGAGGCCAAAGCGGGTGGATTGCTTGAGCTCACCAGTTCGAGACAAGCCTGAGCAAAAGCAAGACTCCTGTCTCTACTAAAAATAGAAAAAAACTGAGGCAAGTGGATCCCTTGAGCCGGAGTTGGAGGTTGCTGGAGCTATGATGCCACTGCACTCGACCCAGGGTGACAGCTTGAGACTTGGTTTCAAAAAACAAAGAATGGGGCGGCGCCTGTGGCTCAAGGAGTAGGGTGCCGCCCCATATACTGGAGGTGGTGGGTTCAAACCCAGCCCCAGCCAAAAACTGCAAAAAAAAATAAAAAAATAAAAAAAGAATGGCTGGGCACCTGTAGCTCAGTGGTTAGGGCACTGAACACATGTACCGGGGCTGGTGGGTTTGAACCTGGCCTGGGCCTGCTAAAACAAAAGAAAATAGCCGGGCATTGTGGCAGGCACCTGTAGTTCCAGCTACTGAGAGGCTGAGGCAAGAGAATTGCTTGAGCCCTAGAGTTGGAGGTTGCTGTGAGCTATGACGCCACTGAACTCTACCGAGGGCGACAAAGTGAAACTCTGTCTCAAAAAAAAAAAAAACAAAAAAAAAACCCTGAGGGATGAGGTGGGGAATGGGGAATGATGCAGGGGAGACTGAGAGGAAGAGAGAAACAGAGAAAGAAATGGAGGCAGAGACAAGAGAAGGGGAGAGAAACAGCCAAGCACTGTCAGGACTTCCCTACCAGCCCTCACTGGTCGATGCAGTTTCCTAGATGTGGATCAGAGTCTCAGAGAGGTTAAGTTCCTTTCCCAAGGTGGGTGAGTCCCCAGGACTCTGCCAGGTTGTCTAACTCTGAAACCAGTCCTTTTTCCAGGTAGAGCCACACTTACAGAGGGAGAAGGAACCAGAGAGGGGGTGAGAAGCAGGTAAGGAGGAGGGTGACTGAGTTAGGCCTGGTACCAGGACCATCTTCTTCTGCCTGCTCAGGTGAGGTATCTGGACGCACACTCATTGACATTGGTTCAGGCCCCACCATATACCAGCTGCTCAGTGCATGTGCCCACTTCGAGGACATCACCATGACAGATTACTTGGAGGTTAACCGCCAGGAGCTGGGGCTCTGGCTGCGTGAGGAGCCAGGGTCCTTCAACTGGAGCACGTACAGCCAGCACGTCTGCCTCATTGAGGGAAAGGGGTAAGGGCTGGGCAGGGGGCCCTCCCATAATGTGTCTGGTGGGGGGTAGAGAGGTCTGAGGGTGGGGCAATCCTGAGCCCTACCTTGTGCCCCTACTAGTGAGTCCTGGCAGGAGAAGGAGAGCCAGCTTCGAGCCCGGGTGAAGCGGGTCCTGCCTGTTGATGTGCACCAACCCTGGCCCCTGGGCACTGAGAGCCCAGCACCCCTGCCTGCTGATGCCCTGGTCTCCACTTTCTGCTTGGAGGCTGTGAGCCCAGATCTGGCCAGTTTCCGGCGTGCCCTGGACAACATCACCACGCTGCTAAGGCCTGGGGGGCACCTCCTCCTCATTGGAGCCGTGGAGGAGTCATGGTACCTGGCTGGAGAGGCCAGGCTGGCAGTGGTGCCAGTGTGTGAGGAAGAGGTGAGGGAGGCCCTGGTGCATAGTGGCTATGAGGTCCGAGACCTTCGCACCTATACCATGCCTGCCTACCTTCAGACAGGTGTAGATGACGTCAAGGGCATCTTCTTTGCCTGGGCCCAGAAAAAGGTGGGGGTAGGGGTGTGAGGACCCAGTGTGCCAGTACCCTATGTCCCCCAGTCACTCAGATTCCCTGTTCTCTGAGGTGGCACCTAATAAAGAAATAATTCCCTGCTGCTGAATGTCAGTGCTGTCTGTGGCTCTCCTGGGAAGCAACGAGGGCTCAGAGATCTCTTCTGAGTATAGGGGTGTAGGAGGCACCAACCCGAGGCTTTTTTCCCAGAAGCTTCCTTGAAGGTAACTTGCTATACCACTCATTCTTTCCAAAGTAAGGAAAGCCAGGGTCAGGGCAGTGCATTCAGCTCCTGCAGTGCACCGGGCACTTGTGATATATAATTATGTCTGTCACGTCCTTCAGTCCCACATTCAGCAGTTGGTCTTGGTCGCCTGTTTCCAGGTGAAGATCAGAGAGCTCAAGTAACAAATAGTAGTGAAGCCTGGTTCAGACCAGAAAGGGGGAGAGTGGGAGGAAATCTGGAGACAGAAGTGGAATTCCCAGGTGGTGGGAGGTAGGGGCTTGTAACAATCTACGCACAAAGGCCAGGGAGTGAGATGGAAGCAGCAGCAGCTCCTTCCTCCAAGTTGGATTTGAGGTCTGCTCAGCCCCACACCTGATCCCACCCCACCCCCAGGAGGCAGAGGTGTCTACTGCCTCCAACCAGCTCTGGGTCCTCCTCCCGTCCTCTCCTTCCCTCCAGCTCCCCCACTACTCACCCAAATGAGCTGAACAAAGGTAGGTGAGATTCAGAATTGGTTTATTAAGCAAGTCCCTTGTTACCCTCCTACTTTAAAATAGTTTTCAGTATCAAAAGATCCTAACGTAGGCCACCCAAGTCCCTGAGGTTGGATTCTTAGCATAGTCAAAGAGGGACAAGGGGGGCAAGAACAAAGCAAAATCCAGTCTTCCTACTCCAATTACAGAGATTGCCTTTGGGATGAAACATTCGGGAGCTCCACATTCTACTCTTATATGGCTGGACTGTGCCAGAGCTGCTGGCAACTGGTAGGGGTTCACCTTTACTGGGATGCAGGCACAGTGTGGCTCCTGCCTGCCCTGGGGCTCCCCTGGATCAGTGAACCTCCAGACCCAGTCATAAGCTTTCTTCCCAAGGTCCAGGCTGTGGCAAGGGGCTGGCAGCAGGGAAAGGGGGTGCAGGGGGAATCCAAATAAGCCAAGGCAAAGAGGCCGCAGAGAGGCCCCAGGATCCCCATTTACATCTGTCCCTGGGGGGCTAGTTCTGGAGGGTGCTCTTAAGCCAGTGGTTCTCAACCTTCCTAATGCTGCGGTCCTTTAATACAGTTCCTGTGGGTCACATCCCACAGGTTGAGAACCGCTGTCTTAAGCTGTGTGGGGCCCTGTGAAGTTTGGAGAGGGATGACAAAGGGGCATGGGACAGGAACACATCCACACCCAGGCAGCCATGGGGATATCCTGGCTGGCTGCCTGACTGGGGCCTCAGGCAGCGTCGCTGCTCAGTAATCGATTGTTGCTGGTGACATGATTCCCCCACCCTGCTCCAATCTCCCCCACGCATCTCAGATACAAGCACACTCAATATTCCCCAACCCATGCTAACACACCTGCGCCTGAAAACACATTTTGACTGCATGCCCTGGTCCAGGCGCTCACACACCCAAGCCCATGCTCGTGCCCATCTCAGCTATGCACTTGGTCTGGCCAACATCCTGGACACACTCATGTGCAGGCTCCCAACCAGGACAGCGGCACAGGACTCTTGTCCTGGGTACGCAGGGGTCCAGGCCCTGAAGGGGAATGTGATGGGCTTCCTGGGAGTTTGGCTGAGAAAACTGTCGGGGGGAAAAACCCCTCCCCACTCCCAGCAGCTTGGTCCCTCACATTCTTCCCATGGGAAAAATGAGATTGGCCTTGAAATTTGGCTAACCAGAGAGCAAGCATCCAGTGCCATCTAGTGGTGCCCTGGAGGAGGGCAGGGGTAACAGAAGGGGATCCCACTGTTATCCCCAAATGTGGGAAGTACCTGGGCTCCCAGGTAGACAGCGCTGAGACCCAGCCAGGCAACGGGGGATCTGGGCAGGAGCCTGGTGGGGAGGAAACAGGTAGCTCTTCTCAGCTAATGGCACACTCAGTTCCATCCAGTTCAGCTCAAAACCCAGGGGGACTGCCCATTCTCTAGCCCCAGACACTGGAAACCATCCCCAGAACAGGCTCTAAGACCTGTGAGGGCTAGCAAGGGGGTGGGCTGGCCACATGATTCTGGGCCCACATCCCTCATGTCCAAGTTCAAGAAGCTAAAAGGAGAAAAGAAATCATCTTGAGGATTGAGGGGAGAACGGGAGCCAGCAGGGAAGCAGCAGAATCCTGCTCCCAGGGTCTTCAGTCCAGCTTGAACTTGGCCTCTGATTCCTTCAGCAGGTACAAGCTGTCATCTTTCAGAAAGCTGTGGGCCGAGGGAGGAGCCCACTGAGGCATGCAGCTCAGAGAGCTCCCTTGGGGGTGGGGTGGGATGAATTCAGGCAAGCTGGGAGTGGGCGGATGGGCACATGGAAGCCCCCAGTCTCCCCTAAGGAGCGGGCAAGGAAGAGCACAAAGAAGGTAGGCACCAGGCAGGGAGTAGCACCAACCTGAAAAAGAGGACGTGGACAGGGATGGTGCTGATATGCCAGATGGCGTGGGCATCCAGGACCCAGAAGAGAGGTGGGAAGTCGAGTAGCTCGAGCAGGGACAGTCCCTGCAGCAGCAAGACCACTACCATGCACTTGCGCACGTGAGGCAGCCGTCGCTGGTTCCACAGGCACCAAGCCAGCCACCACACCACGTTCACCAGGCCTAGGTGCCGGTGGGGCAGGAGAGGCTCACTCCTTGGACTCCTTCCTCCTCTCCAAAGCCCCCCCGGCCCCATGCTCTTGGACCCCAGGATCATCCTTAGGCTCTCCTCCCAGCCTCTGCTCTCTCATCTCAAATTCTTCCCCCTTTCTTCACTCCAAGGGTTTCTCTAGAATCTCCTCCAGGAATTGCACCGACACCCCCACCCTGACTCAAACCAGCAGTTCCACAGATAGCCTGAGGCCCCTGAGCCCTCAGCCCTGCCTCACCAATAGCCACGTTGGCCGCCAGGTTGTAGCCATAGTCGAAGTGGATGAGGCTCAGGTAGGAGATGTGAGCGGTCAGCAGCAGCAGCAGGAAAACCCGGAAGGCACTGGCCAAGGTTGGGTGCTGCAGCCCCACGGTCCTGCCCCACCATCCAGAGCTGCTCAGATGGTGGGTGGCCCGTGCCCAGAGCAGCATTCCTTGAAGCATCTCCTCCCCCCATCAGTAAGTGGTCCCTGAAACCTACTAACCCACCAAAATAAGCTGACTGGATGGGCCTCCTGGCCCCTAGAGCCCTGGGACCAAGGGCTTCAGATCCTTGTAGGGAGCCAGGACCCCTAGTCCTGCCTCAGAGTCCCCCTCCAGGACAATCTGGGGAATGCCGGGAGACCAGCGAAGAAGGACCCGGGCAGCACCCCCAGGGGAGGGCTGGGTGGCACCGTTCTGCCTCTGCAGCCCCCAAGGCAGGCTCACCTGACACAGCAGAGATAGATTGAGTGTAGGATGACAGTGGAGGCACAGAAGTAGTCCATTTTCTGAGGACAGGGAGAGTCATGAGGGGCCAGTGCGAGGGGAGCAGATGGACAAGGCTCCACGGAGAGCAGAGCCAGGGGGAACCCACTGGGGATGGGGGCATGGAGGGGTAGTAGGGAAGGGGTGGGGGTCCTGGGCCTGTCAGTGGGGACCATGTCTCTTGCTCTATCACCGTTTCTCTCTTGAGTTGAACAGACCGACCCTTGAGCTCACATTATACAACTTTTTGTAAATGTGCTCAGCAGCAAGGCTTTAGAGGTGCTGGCGGTGTGTGCTGTCGGGACTCTAGAACATGAGAGCACACTACAGAATTCGGAGCCCAGTCTGGGGCTCACCAGCCGTGGACTCCAGTCCCGATAGCACCCCTTGACTAGCTAGGGGACCCTGAACAAGTTGTTTCACCTCTCCAAGGCTCAGCTGCCTCCTCAGTCAGAAAGAGCTGAGGATCCCACCTACCTCACAAGGTTCAAGTGAGGTTCAAGGGGTGCGATCGGGACTGGAGTCCACGGCTGGTGAGCCCCAGACTGGGCTCCGAATTCTGTAGTGTGCTCTCATGTTCTAGAGTCCCGACAGCACACACCGCCAGCGCCTCTAAAGCACACCAATAGATCTGAAAGGCCTGGCTTGTAGTACCTGCTCCTGGGATGAGTCAGCTACACCCCAGACCTCTCTCTGCCCACCCTCCCGGGCTCCTTTAGGACAGCCCCATGCTGGAGGCGGAGCTGGAGGGTGCTCACCTCTGTGAGGTCTGTGTCCCTGGTGTGGAAGACCGTGGACCAAAACCAAGCATTCAGGGACACCTGAGGAGGGAGGGAGCAGTGAGTGTGCTGCCCTGAGGTAGGAAAGACCCCCAGAGGGCTCATATCCACCTTGCCTTCTGGAGGGGGCTCTCTGGGTAAGAAATGTGCCTTCCCTTGGCCCCTGGGGGCCTCTGAACAATCCAATGCCCCTCCACCCCTACTAGCCAGGTTCTCTCAGTTGACTTCCTGCCACCCAAGCCCCTAAGACCACAGGGGGCTGCAGGTTCTGGCCTGGCCTGGGAGCCAGTTCTAACAGAGCCAAGTTCCCTGGTTACTCAATCCCTAAGACAACAGCCCCCAGGGGCCTTGTCTCCTCCCCCCCAACTGGCAGGTGATGACAGCCCCACCTGGGCCCAGGGGAGCCAGTGACCTCAGCCTCTGGGGGTGGGAATGAGGTGGGTGGGGTATGATCCAAGCAAGGGAGGGGGATGAGGCAGGTCCTACTGGGGCCCAGTCTCTGAGCAGGAGGGTGGCCAACTTGGAGCCCAGCTTCCTCCTGGCTGGGCTGGCCCAACCCGCCAGACCAGTGGCTGCTCCCAAGCCCTGGGAGGAGCATAGGGGCAGGGCTGGAGGGGGCTGTGGTGGCCCAGGGATGGCACTTTTTACAGGGACTGCTGTGTCCACAGCAGAGGCCCAAATTACTGAAATGGGCAGGAGGAAGGCCTGGGAAAACTTGTGACAACCAGTTAAAGAAAGGAACAGCAGGGCCAAGTCTAGAACAGCCTGCAGGTGGGGAAGGGTGCTAGAGTGGGGCAGGCCTGCAGAGACGGTAAAGGACAGGCAGGAGCTGCTCATTTAGGTCCAGTCTGCAGGGAGGCAGGCCAGGCAGGGGACAGAGGGAGCCGGGCAAGAATTATTTCTGTTGTGTACTACAGCAGGAGGGTCAGATGCTAGGATGGCTTCCCTAACGCAGGCCTGGGACGCTCAGGAGGGAATGGGAAGAGAAGGGTGGAGGCAGGCAGGGCTCTGTCACAAAGCCAATCAGGCACTCTCATGATAACAGCTTGGGAGGCTCAAGGCAGCCAGGTGCAGCCTGCCTAGCCTGAGTCCTGGGCTGGGCCTTGCTGCTTATGAGCCTCTTGACCTGGGCAAAGGCCCTTCCCTTCTCAGCCCAAGCTAACCCTGGGACAAATCAGTGCTCTCAGTGAAATTTCAGTTCCTTCCCAGCCATGGCGTCAGGTGATTTAGTCTAGGTCAGGTTGCTTGCTCCTCTGAGGATGGCCATTCTATCCCTCCCCCTTGGCTCAAGGCCCCTTTTGCAGAGACAGTCACAAAGGCCTGATCTAAAGGCTGGAAAATGTGATTGAATCTGGCAGCTTTTTGGACATTGCTCCTACCAAGTCTGCAAAGCTTGGGTTCAGCCTGGGGAGAAGAGCAGGCTCAGGTTAGAGACAAGGCCCAGGCAATCATGTGGACCAGGTCTCTTGGGGAGACCGGGAACAGAGACATCCTTAGGGAGGAGCATGGCCCTGGAACCAGTGTGGGAGGGAGGAAGGGAAGGCAGCAGGGACTGGCAGCAAGCCAAGCCTCCTTGTCACCCACAGCAAAAAGGGGAAGGTGACAAGAAGACTGAGCTAAGTGGTGGCTGGAACACCCAGAGTAGAGTATGTGCGCGTGCTCGTGTACACACAGAGGGCCATGGAACATGTGAGGGCGATTTGGTCCCCGGTCCAACCGCCTCCCTAGGTGCCTTCCACATACAGAGACCCACCTGAAGCCTGGACTCTGCACCCCTGAAAAGTCCCCTTCCCCTGGGGAGTGTCCCATTTGGGGGGTGCTCCTCTTCTCACCCTCTCCTCAGATTTGGGAGGTAGTGTCATTAAGAATGCCAGCCCTAGAGCCAGACTGCCAGGGTGCAAATCCTGGCTCTGCATTTCCTGTGTGTCCTTGGGCAAGTTATTTAGCCTTGCTGTATCTCAGTTTTCTCATCTGTAAAATGGGAATAATCATAGTGTTGATAAGGATTGAATAAGCAATGCAAACACAGCGTCCAGCACTGTGCCCAGGACTGGTAAAGCACTAGGCATTATTTCTCCACCTTTTTGACCACCATGGAGCCTTCCCAGCATTCCCTCACTTGAGGCTTAAGGGACCAAGTCTGCCTCCCAGTCTCCCTACAAGCCAAGGACATCTAGGCAGAGAAGGGGTGGTCTCCCCAGTGGCCTAGGCCCGCCCCCATAGCTCCAGGCAGGGGGCAGAATGTCCAGAGTATCTTCAAGGAGACAGACTCTGTGCTGAAGACCTGCCTTGGCCACTACTTAAGAGTTTGACCTTGAACAAATAACTTATCATCTGTGAGCCAGCTACCTCATCTACAAAACAGAAGGGTCATGAGGACAATGTCAGCAAAATCCTTGACACAAAGGACTCACTCAATAAATGGTTGCTCTTACTGCTGCCTGGTACATCATGAACCACAGGCTGACCCTCACCACTTTCTTTCACCTGACCCTCAACTGCCCTTTCTTTAAGGATCACAGAATTCGCGGTCAAATGACAGGGCCCCAGGATCTCTGCAATTCAGAATGTAGACACTGCAGCTATGGGAAGAGACCCCGCCCCCCCGAAATACTATTCCACCAGCATGGACTAAACAGATACCACTTCTCTCCACTCAGTTTGTCATCAAGATGCAGGCAAAGGGGACAGATGGACGTGGAAGGAAGGGGATGTCCAAGATGCAAATGTATGACTGCTCTTGGGCTCCTCAGCCAAGCTTGAGTGGAATCGGGGCAGATAGGCCCACCAGCCAGGGGGTGATGGGCCGCCTGGCAGGCACAGAGAGCTGCCTGTAAACACTGAGGAAAGGGCGGCCAGGGAACCAACGGGGAAGGAAGTGGAGGCTAGGTAGAGGGGGGAGCAAGAGGCTGTTTCATTCTATTGGAAAATAAGAAAATAGAGACAAAAATATCATAGCCATGAAACTGGTTAGATGCCACGTGGGCCAGATCTGTCAGGAATTCGACCCCAGCGTTAAGCCCCAGTGCTCGGGCTGTCATTGACACCATGGTGGTAGGGACAAGTGGGTCTTTAAATAGCTCGGTGTTTCAGAAGTGGGGGAGGCAGAATGTTAAATATGATGCCTGCTGCCTTCCTGCCTCCCCCCTCCTCCCCCCACCCCACCAGGCCACAGTGTCTCACCCTTTGCCTCAGGCAGGGTGAGCCTGCCCCTGCTCACTCCTGACAGGAGGAAAGTGGTAGATGGAAATGGAAGAAGGACGGCTATTTGCCCCATCAGAAAGGATTCCTTGATTTCCTGCTGTTGCTTGTTCCATTGGCTCTTGTCTGACTGTTGGGAAGTCCTTCCTGAAGTCTAACCACTGTTTTGCTACACCCTCAACCTCCTTCTTCTTATAGTTTCCTCAATAGAGGTAGCACACAATCACTCCTCTTGTCTATAAATCATCCTGCAAAGACAGTTTGGGCTTCCCTGCCACCTCGCCCTCTTATTTCTACACTTGAGGACCGTTCCTTGCTAGCTGAAGGGGTGGGGAATTGGTTTGGCTCCTAGTTTTGGCAGAGAACTGGGGCCCCGTGCACTGTGAGGTCAAAGGGCCACAGTGTGCAGAGCTTTGGCAGGCTCCTGAGCCTTGCCTGGCTGCTGCCCAGCCAGAGCCCAGAAATAAATGGCAAGGCAAGCCAATGCTTCCGTCTCCCTACAGGTCTCCTCATTTCCCTCATAGAAAAGACTGGATGCTCCTCATCCAAGACCTAACCTGGACAGGTGAGGGGCCTTCCTACCCAACTCCAACAGAAATCAGGAACCCCACCACTCCCGAAGACCCAGCCTGGGACAGAGTCCACGGTCACACCCTCCACACAGCTCGAGATCCCTCCCTCCTGCAGAATCACACACGCAGGATTAAAGATCAACTGCAAAATCCCAACCAGATCATCGAAAGTAGTGCAGACTCTGAAGTTCTGCCCCTTGAGGGCTTAGAGGTGGTATGACAAGTTCCCATGTCCCAGAACCCCATATCCCTTAGGATGCCCTAAGACACAGGCTCCAGCTATCTGCCCTCTCCCACCTCAACTCTCTTGCTTTTTCTCTAAGGGTCCTTGGTCACACTGGACAGTAGGACACCCTGGGAGGTGTGACCTCTTGCCAAGAAGGAAGCTGAGTTCCAGACACCATTGAGATAAAATCTCCAACAATCAGGGAAATCAAAGCTAGAGTTGTGAAGTGACCACTGGCCTCTGGCCCATGTCATGGAGGCAAAGGTTGGGACCCTCTGAGGTCCCCTCCAACCTGCAGTCTATCCAAGGAGACTCTGAGCTTTGTTCAGAGATTTCAGGCAGGGTTGTCTCATACTAATAGGGGTGGGGGCCAGGGGCTGGTACAGGTAGTGGGCCCAGACAAACAGCCTCCCTTAAAGAACCCCAAGGGAAAGGGGACAGGCGTGACCTCCTCCATTTCCCTTTCCTTCCTGCTTTCTTGGCCAGGACAAAATTCCCTTCTCTAAGACACCGACACGGCAAGTGGCGGCTCTTATCTCCCCCACATCCCTGTGTATGCTGATGCCGGGCCCTGCCTTCGGCAGAGCCCTTGGCCCTCAAGGCCCTCTGTTCCATCTCCTCTCCCTACACTGCACTTCCACAGCCACACTGGGGCAGGTGGACTCTCCCAAGGTTGCCTGACTAAGTGCCACACGTGGCCAGTCCCACATGTGTGCCTCAAACCTGGAATGCTGGAATCCAGTCTCTTCTACCCCCTATTTATGTGTCTGAGCCCTGCCAGGCCTGAAACCCCTCCTCCTCCCTGGGCTTCCCTGGCTGATGTCCCCAGATGGAGGCCATGGTCTCCCAGCCTCATAATTCCCAGGCCTCCCTGCCAAGCCCACTTCAGCTTCCCCTGCGTTCTGCCACCCAGGCCTGCTGGACCAGTGCCTCCTACTGCTCTTAGCTCCCAGAGGCAGGGGCTTGAGCCCCTACAAATACTAAACCTGTCTCCACCCACAGCAAATGCCCCATGAAAATTCATCACAGGACTTGGAGGAGGCAGCCTAGAAGAGGGGACAGGAGCTTAGGTCCTGGAGTTGGACAGCCTTGGATGCTGACCCTGTCTCCACTACCTGCTAACTCACTAGCTATTAACACTGGGCAAATTTTAGCTCTTCTTACAGAGAGCCTTACAGACAGCTCAGAGGTGTAATGAGGGGTATAAAGAGGATTAAACAAGAAAGTGTATGTAAAGTGCTTAGGACAAACCTGTCACATGGCTTGTGTTCCATAATTCATAATTATCACTAACAATTGTTGAATGGGAAGTATTAGGGAGGATTGATACTTCCCAGAGGTTTAATAGCCTCCTTCCCTGTCCCAAGTCTAAGGCTCGAGCTGGACTTCCCAGCACA
Source organism: Perodicticus potto (assembly GCA_963574655.1). NCBI lineage: Eukaryota > Metazoa > Chordata > Mammalia > Primates > Lorisidae > Perodicticus > Perodicticus potto. The sequence continues at coordinate 26,260 of CAUYRH010089952.1, forward strand.
CACCCTGCTATCAGTTTTCTTAATGTTCTTAGAGACCTCTGGGTCACCAGATCCAGCAGCATCCTTCAGTTCTCATTTACATTCACTGTCCAGTACAATTCAGGGAAGCAGACTACTGGCTCCTTCCTATGCTTGTCCTGTTGCTCCACCAAGCACGCAGTCTCCTAGTTTTCCACCTACCCCTCTGGCCACTCCTTCTGTCTCTGTTGCTGGCTTGCTCTCCTCTACCCAGACATTAAATTTGGGGGTTTCCCACGGCAGCATCCTAGACCCCTCTTCTTCTCACTGAGTTCTCTGTCTCCCATGGTGATCTCATCTACACTCACTGCTTCTATCACTGTCTTATAAGCAGAAACACAGGGGTCATGCTTGATTCCTCTCTCCGCATCTAATCCCCTGCCTAGGTTTGTCAGCATAGCCAAGATGATGAAAGTGGGGACTCTGAAGCCAGACACCTGGAATAAAACCCAGGCTCTATGACCTAGTGGAGGTTACTTAACCTGTCAGTCAGTGGTTTCCTCCTCTGTAAACTGGGGATGATAATACCTACCTCATAAGCTGTGTTAAACAAAAATTATGGGGGCCTACTGTTTGGGACAGAGGCCCTGCACTAAGCCCCAACAGACCAGACCGAACCAAAAGGGAATTACTCATGCTAACTGCCGAAAAATCAAACTAAACTATCAGGAGGCAGATAGATTCCTAAACCAGCCACTTTTTCCTGAAAACAGAAGATTTTAGTCTACCTGAGACACTGTAATCAGAAAGTCCCCTCTGCTTCGACCCTTACAAAAAAGTAGCCTGATGTTAGTCAATCCGTTTTCCATACCCCACTATTGTTCCATTTCCTTGCTCCTGCCTTATAAAACCCACTGGGCTGCTGTCACCCAGTGGGAGCTCTTATTCTATAGGGTGGCCATAAAGGTTATCACACATGAACTTGATGGCCATCCTGTATTTTACAGAATGAAGGCTACCTGGATTAATGAACTGCAAATAAAAGCCAATCAGATCCATAACTAAATTTGCTGTAATTTTGTCTTTTGACAATCGTTACAAGATAAACAAAGCTGGCTGTGTTTCAGTGGCTCATGCCTATAATCCCAGCACTCTGGGAGGCCAAGGTGAGTGGATTGCTTGAGCTCTAAAGTTTGAGACCTGCCTGAGCAAGAGCGAGATCCTGTCTCTACTAAAAAAAAAAAAAAAATAGAAAAATTAGCTGGGTGTGATGGCGGGTGCCTGTAGTCCCAGCTACTTGGGAGGCTGAGGCCTGAGGATCTCTTGAGCCTAGGAGCTTGAAGTTGCTGTGAACTGTGATGATGCCATGGCACTCTACCCAGGATGACAGAGTGAGGCTCTGTCTCAAAAATAAGTAAGAAAAAAATAATAATAATTAGGCTTGTGGTGCCTGTAGCTCAGCAGCTAGGGCGCCAGCCACATACACCAGGGATGGTGGGTTCAAACCCAAACAACAATGACAACTACAACAAAAAAAATAGTCAGGCATTGTGGTGGGTACCTGTAGTCCCAGCTACTTGGGAGGCTGAGGCAAAAGAATCTCTTAAGCCCAAGAGTTTGAGGTTGCTGTGAGCTGTGACGCCATCGCACTCTACGGAGGGTGACATAGACTCTGTCTCAAAAAAAAAAAATAATAATAATAATTAAAAATAAATAAATAAATTTTAAAAATGTTCATGTAACCTTCAAAATGCAGCTCAGACATACTTCTCTTTAATGTCCAAGACCTGTGCCACCTCTCTGGTCTAGCTTCTGGGCCCTGTGCTAAAACTTACAACTGGTCAAATGCATCACTTTCTGCCTGCTCCGATCTGTTTTCTACACAGTAGCCAGAATGAGCTTTCCAAAGGCCAAATCTATTCACGAAACCACTTCTCTTCCCAATCCTCATTTAAAATCTCGTGGTGCTTCCTGATGCTTTAAGAGTTAAGATCCACAATGATGGGCTCTCCATGGGCTGCCCACCTGCCCACCCATCTCAGATTCACTCTCTGGCACCCTGCATGGCAGGCATCCTGGGCCTTCACGTGCTCAAATGACCCTCACTCTCTCCTGCCTGTGCCCTTTTTGAGTTGTCTGTGTACTTTCTGAATTTTGGATCCTTTGTGTAGCCTTTAGAATTAATCAATTAATCTAAATTTTACAGAACAAATCCTATTTTTTCTTTTTTGAGACAAAGTCTCTGCCGCTCTGCGTAGAGTACCATGGCATCATCATTGCTCACAACATCATCAAACATTTGGGCTCAAGAGATCCTTTTGCCTCTGCCTCTTGAGTAGGTGGGACTACAGGTCCCCACCACTGCCTGACAATGCCTGGCTAATTTTTCTTTTCTTTTTCTTTTTGGAGACAGAGTCTCACTCAGTCACCCTTGGTAGAGTACCATGGTGTCATAGCTCACAGCAACCTTCAACTCTTGGGCTCAAGTGATTCTCTTATCTCAGCCTCCCATGTAGCTGAGACTACAGGCACCTGCCACAAGCCTGGCTATTTTTTTAGAGACAAGGTCTCACTGTGGCTCAGGTTAGTTTCGCAACTATGAGCTCAGGCAATCCATCTGCCTCAGCCTCCCAGAGTCCATAGGTGTGAGCCACTGCACCTGGCCTTCAAGTGATTCTCTTGTCTCACACTCCCAAGCAGCTGGGACCACAGGCTCCTGCCACAATACCAGGCTATTTTTAGAGATGGAGTCTCACTCTTGCTCAGCCTGGTCTTGAACGCCTGAGCTCAAGCAATCTACCTGCCTTGGCTTCCCAAAGTGCTGGGATTATAAGAGTGAGCCACCGCACCTGGCCCCCTTTCTATTTTTATTTTTTTTTATTTCTTGAGACAGAGCCTCGAGATGTCGTCCTGAGTAGAGTGCTATGGCATCAAGGCTCACAGCAACCTCCAAATCCTGGGCTCAAGCGATTCTCTTGCCTCAGCCTCCCAAGTAGCTGGGAGTACAGCACTCGCCACAGCACCCGGCTATTTTTTGGTTGTAGTTGTCATTGTTGTTTGGCAGGCCCGGGCTGGATTCAAACCCCCCAGCTCTGGTGTATGTGGCTGGTGCCTTAGCCGCTTGAGCTACAGGCACCGAGCTCCCTTTCTATTTTTAATAGAGATGGGGTCTCGCTCTTCCTCAGGCTGTTCTCAAACTCCTGAGCTCAAGCAATCCACCCATCTCAGCCTCCCAGACAGAGTGCTGGGGTTATAGGTGTGAGCCAGTGCCTGGCCAGAAAAAATCCTTTTAATAAAGGGATTTGTTCTGTGAAGTTTGGATTTGGTTGAGGGGCCACACTGGGGGATCCAGAGGGCCACATGTGCCTTTGGGACTATAGATTTCCTACCCTTAGTTTAGGTGACTCCCTCTGCTCTCCTCGAATTTACCTAATTAACATTCACTCATCATTTTTATCCTACCTCCCATGCCCATTCCTCGGGAGGCCTTTCCTGTCTGCCCTCTACTGGTCTAATCCCCATCTACATGGCCCTGTAGTGTCTCTCCTCCACAGCACTCTTCACACTTGTACTGATACATTGTGTGACTGTGTGACTAGTACCGGAGCTAGAGACCTGTCTGTTTTTATATGTTTTTGGGTCTCTGGCATCTAGCAAAGTTCCTGGCACATAGTAAACGTTCAATATATAAGTGAATGGCTGCTGTGACAGCAGGAAGATAAGTAAGTGGAGATTTTTTCCCTAAGGCTTATAGGGATAGTTCTGACCTAGAGACATAACCTAGCCCTCTCCAAGGCTGTCACACTTCACGTATGTACCCTAATCTGTGCCTGTCACACAATTCCAGACCCTGGATACTGGACCCTCAGCCTAGGCACACTGTGAGGCTGGTAGCCTTTTCTGGATACTCTAATGGAATTTGATCTCAGCTTTTCCAGGGACGGTCTAAGACTAGGCTGAGCTCTGGACAGTGTCTTGTAGCTGCTACTGCCTAGCAGGTCTGGGCTGGAACTGAGATTGCTCCCAGTCCTTCAGGTGGGTCCTGCATGGTCCCAGCATCCTCTCTACCACCTATTTCCTTCTGTGTCTGTAAACTGCCCTTCTGGGTCTTTTAGTGGCTTCCTCTTTAGGACAGAAAAAAATGTCTCTTCCCCTTTTTTTCCTAAACGACCTGGCCTGGGACTCTACTAGAAAAGTAAGGCCTAATTCAGTACCTTCCCAATTTTCTTCCCAGGTGTAACCACCCTGCAGCTGCAAATTTAGCCCTGGAAAGCAGAGGTAGTAGGAAGCTAGGTGGTAGGTATTAATAGGAATCTCTGCCTAGATGAGGGAATATAGCAGGAATCCTGCCAGGTTACCTACCCAGGCGAAGGCCACGCAGGTGTGGTACATGGGGGAGGAGGCTGGCACGGAGGTACGGTAGCGGCAGAGCATCACAAGACTGGCCAGGCCATTGAGAAAAGAGGCCACAGCAGAAGCTGGCTCTTGAAAGAACAGGAACCGGGAGAAGGGCCACTGAAAAAGAAGATGGAGGAGGCTTGAGGGGCAGGCAACCCCCAGTTGACCCAGTCGAACTTTTTCTGACAGATCTCCAGCTGGCTCTTCAGCTCTGGAATTTGGCCAAAGCCTCAGGTTCAGTCCCTCTTCAGGCGAAGGAGCTCCTCTCCAGTCCCTGGTTAAGGGTCATACCCCCTATCCTGCCAGCACACATACGGAAAGCCCTGAGCCCTGGGAAAACCAGATGGGCCAGTGTAGATGGCTCAGTGTGGCCTGGTGGAAACAGCACAGACCTGCCATCCAGAAGACTAAGGTCCCAATCAGTCCTCTACTACTGACCACAGTCCTCTGAGCCTCAGCTTACTCTGTGGAAAACCGGGGAGAATAATTATTGCCAACCTCAATAGACTAGAGTGAAATAATACTAGATCAGGCCAGGTGCAATGGTTGACACTTGTAATTCTATAGCTGTAGGAGGCTGAGGTGAGAGGATCGCTTAAGCTCAGGAGTTGGAGACAAGCCTGAGCAAGAAGTGAGACTCCATTCAAATAAAAATAGAAAAAATTATGGGGCGGTGCCTGTGGCTCAAAAGAGTATCACTAATAATAATAAGAGTATACTATTACTCTAGACCACTACTGGGGAAGCAAGAGAAAAGATCTCACAGTGTATTAGGGAATTTCTGCCTGCAGCATGGTGGGCATCTTAACTACCCTAAGAATCCCAGCATTGCTTTCTGAAGAGACTCCAAAGTTTTGTGGATCTTGTTACTCCAAATTCAGAGGCAGGACACATTGGTTCCATCCAAATATATAAAAATCAGCAGATTTTGATAACAGGTACCTACCCCAAACACACACCTATCACTCCATGCCTCAGACTGCCTGGACAGTGTTGCCCAACTGGGAGGCTACTACACCACCAACCCTGACCCTCCAACTCACCTTGCCATGGAACTGAGGCACTTTGTGACCTTCCTGGAGGTAGAGGCCAACCGTGAGCCACATGCACTCATACTTACAGTCATCCTGACAGGTCCAGCCTGAAACAGACAAAGGTGGACAGGTGAACTCCCCAGAACAGAGAGGCACAAAGAAATTAGGAATGGGGCCCAAGCTCAAATACAGGTCAAAAGGGACTGCAGGGGGGAGAGAACAAGAAAAAATCTTAAAATTCCAGCTTCTCATTTAAATGAATGTGGAATGGTAGGACATACACATAGGGGAAGGGATGTGTGTATATGTAGGGATATTTTAGGTGTGGAAGTATACAGTGAACAAAAAGAAATGTTTCTTCTCTTCTCTATTCACCAAGATGGTGATTTTGGTATCTGATGAACGTGTCTATAAAAACCTAGGTTTATGTTTGTCTTTCCTGAAACAGGATTTACTCTCAATTGCCAGGATGGGAGTCCTTACTATTTTACCCCCCTCCTATGAAAATGAAGCCCAGGGCAGTGCCTGTGGCTCAAAGGTGTAGGGAGCTGGCCTCATATGCCAGAGGTGGCTCAAAGGTGTAGGTAGCCGGCCTCATATGCCAGAGGTGTCAGGTTCAAACCCAGCCCCAGCCAAAAACGGCAAAAAGAAAAAAAAAGAAAATGAAGCACAAATTCTTCAGCCTGACTTTTGAGGCTCCAAATTGAATATACAACCTGATTTGTCACTACTCCTTTCACATACTCTGCTCCCTGAGTAAAGCGAGCTGCTGGATGTGCCCACATCTCCCCAGGGCATCCACTCACTCTGTTCTGCCTGGAACACAAAGTGGCCATAAAAAGGATAAATGTGTGGTAACAGGCCATAAGAGGACCTGCTTTATCACTAACTGGCTGTGTGACTTTGGGAAGGGCACTTAACCTCTCTGAGCTTCCCTATCTATAAGACTAGGATTGGAGAAACTGCCTCAAAGGGTTGTAATAAAAATTAACACACTTCTTGTGACACCTATGACCTGGTAGGTGTTCAATATGTTGGTTCCTTGCCCAATATGGTCAAAGGTCCAAATTTAATGTAATTGTACAAAGCCCTCCACACAAAACATTCCAAGATGATCCCTGCCTTCACCCCCTCAAAACCAGAATAGATTCTTTCCCATCCCAAATGCTTTTAGTGCTTAATCTAAGAGTCTTTTAGGTATCAAATCATTTCTGTACTTGATAAGGCTAATGTCTCCGTGGGGACTGAGCTCCAAAGGGCAGGACCCTGGTCTGATTTCTGTGTCATTCCAGAGCTTTGAACCCAGGCAGTATTCAGTAAATATCCTTTTGACTAAATAAATAAAAAGTAAACGAAAACTTCTGGGAAAGTAAGATAGGTTGATGAGGCTCTCATCACCCCAGGAGCTCCATTCACTCACATTCTTGAGAGACCTTGTGGGGAAACTAAGGTTCAGAGATTTCAGAGAATAAGGGGCGGAGCCAAGACCAATGGGCGTGGCTTAATGTAGGCGGGGCTTACCTGCTAGACTCATGTAGATTGGCTGGCGGGAGCGGAAGTGCTTCAGAGCGCCCCCCGAACAGTTCCGCTCTTCACACTGGAGTACGCAGTCGCGGTACACCGGCTCGCGGTCGCCCTGGGAGCCGCTCGCTAGTGCGGCTGCCCCAGCTAGCAGCACCAGCCGCGCCGCCTGGCCGGCCATCACTTCACCCTGGCTCGCCGCCGGGGGAGGAGCTCAGGAGCATGTGAAACTTTCACTTCCGGAGTAACCGGAAGTGTCTGTTCTTCCGTCTACTCTCCGGGGACATCCGCCCAGTTTGAATAAAAGTTCCCGGATTTTTGTGGGTTCTTGTCCCGCCCCTCGTCTCTCCGTGTTAAGGGGAAGGGGACGCCGGATAGGTTAAGAAGCAAAAATAAAGTATTTTGTTTCTGTGTTTCTTCTCCGGGGTAGGGCTATTTTACTGTAACCAGCCCTGTCGGCTTTCACTTCTTAAATGCACCTGGAACTGTCCATTTCTTTCCATCTCTTCTGGCACCACCCTGGTTAAAGACATCACCATCTGATACCAGGACAACGCAGTAGCCTCTTAACAGGGCTCTCCCTGCCTCTACTTTTGCCTCCTTCAATACGTGTTCCATTTTCAAAAATTCAAATTTGGCCATGTCACTTTTTTCCTTAAAATTCTTTACTGGTTCCTAATTACCCTCAAGATACAATCCAAACTCAACAAGCCCTAGATGATCTGGCCTTTGCTCACTGATCTCCCTCACTCCCTTGCTCAAGACCCACTTCAAAGGGCCATGTCCCTTAAATTTCCTGACTTTGCCTGGTCTGTATATATCACTCTCTCTTGCTTGTTCTTCTAGTCTCAATTTAAATACACCACCTTCTAAGAGTGCTTGGTAACAACTGGAGGATGATATACAATGGTCTGTGCAGGATAGGGACCTCTGTTGTCCTGTTCACCACTCTATCTCCAGCACTAACATAGAACCTGGCTTCTGCTAGGCGCTAAAAGCGATTATTTATCTATTTATTTATTTTTTGAGACAGAGCCTCAAGCGTTCACTCTGGATAGAGTGCTGTGGCATCACAGTTCACAGCAACCTCCAATTCCTGGGCTCAAGCGAGTCTCTTGCCTCTGCCTCCCAAGTAGCTGGGACTACAGGTGCCCGCCACAACGCCCGGCCATTTTTTGGTTGCAGCCGTCATTGTTGTTTGGCGGGCCGGGCTGGATTCGAACCAGCCAGCTCAAGTGTACGTGGCTGGCGCCTTAGCCCGTTGAGCCACAGGCGCCAAGCCTAAAAGCGATTTTTTAAAAAGAAGAATGAACAACATAATTAATTCAGCATAAGAACTCGCTGGGTGCCAAATTCCAGGCTGTCAAGTTACCTTATGAGTATGGTTCTACACTGATAGGAAAGATGTAATCTTCCAAGGAAAATTAAGGAAGACCCTTGGGAATAGGACACTTGCTTTAGTATTCCCTCTCCCCACCTCCCCTGCACTACCGCCAGCACCCCCCTAATCTCACTGAAGCATTGAAGATTTGTAGCTACAGATCACCTTTCCTCCCCACTCCCCTCTCTATTCACCCCCTAGTCAATTTCTTTTCATTCTGGGTTGTGGGATGACCAAGAAGTAATTTCAGATTCCATTCATTTCTGTATTCATTTCCTTAGCCCTTAGCTCTATACCTAGCTAAGCAAGGCACAATTCCAGGAGGCACTATTCACATTGCATTTTATGTGAATGGCAATTCTTTCAGTTAAATGTAACATGAATAGTATTATTTCCCTTGGAAGTGACCACCAAATTGATATTGACTGGGAAACTGAAATAGATTAAAACAAACAAACAAAAAAACCCCCTCAGCCCTCCAGGAGCCAACCAGAAACAATCAAGTGCTAATACTACTTTGAATCTGACAGATCAATCCTTTCACAATGCATTTTAAATATTTTAATTTACTCTTTCCTATAACTCAAGGATGAATCTTTTGTTTTGTTTTTTTTTGTAGAGACAGAGTCTCACTCTATCGCCCTCTGTAGAGTGCTGTGCAGTCACAGTTCACAGCAACCTCCACCTCTTAGGCTTAAGCAATTCTCTTGCCTCAGCCTCCCAGGTAGTTGGGACTACAGGCACCCGCCACAGCGCCTGGCTAATTTTTTGATGCAGTTCGGCCAGGGCTGGGTTTGAACCCGCCACCCTCGGTATATGGGGCCGGCGCCCTACTCGCTGAGCAACAGGCGCCGCCCTCAAGGATGAATCTTTTTATAAGGATCCCATTTTATTTATTTTTATTTATTTATTTTTTTGAGACAGAATCTCACTTTGTCACCCTCAGTAGAGTGCTGTGGCGTCACAGCTCATAGCAACCTCTAACTCGTGGGCTTAAGTGATTCTTTTGCCTCAGCCTCCCAGCTGAGACTACAGGCACCCACCACAATGCCCGGCTATTTTTTGTTGCAGTTGTCATTGTTGTTTAAGCTAGCCCATCACTGAGCCCTACTCACTGAGCCACAGGCACCGCCACCCTCTTCCTTCTTTTTCTAAAATGGAGACGGGCTGGGCACCTGTAGCTCAGTGGTTAGGGCACCAGCCACGTATACTGGGGCTGGTGGGCTCGAACCTGGCCTAGGCCTGCTAAACAACAATGACAACTACAACAACAACAACATCAAAAATAGCTGGGTGTTGTGGCGGGCACCTGTACTCTCAGCTACTCTGGAGACTGAGGCAAGAGAATCGATTAAGCCTAAGAGTTTGAAGTTGCTGTGAGCTGTGAAGTCACAGCAATCTACAGAGGGTGATGTAGTGACATTCTGTCTCAAAAAAATAAATAAATAAAAATTAAAAAAATAGAGACGGGGTCTTTTTCTTTTTTGAGACAGAGCCTCAAGCTGTCACCCTGGATAGAGTGCCATGGCATTACAGCTCACAGCAACCTCCAATTCCTGGGCTCAAGTGAGTCTCCTGCCTCCACCTGCCAAGTAGCTGGGACTACAGGCGCCCGCCACAACACCGGCCATTTTTAGTTGCAGCCGTCATTGTTGTTTGGCGGCTCGGGCTGGATTCAAACCTGCCAGGTCAGGTGTACGTGGCTGGCGCCTTAGCCCATTGAGCCACAGGCGCCGAGCCATAGAGATGGGGTCTTGCTCAGGCTGTCTCAAAGTTGTGAGCTCAAGCAATCGACCATCCTCAGACTCACAGAGTGCTAGGATTACAAGCAAGAGCCATCATGCCTGGATCCCCATTTAAAGATGAAGCCATTTAGGATTAAACAAGATGAAATCCTGGCTCGGTGCCTGTAGCTCAAGTGGCTATAGATACCAGCCACATACACCAGAGCTGGCAGGTTTGAATCCAGCCCAGGCCTGCCAAACAACAATGACCACTACAACCAAAAAATAGCCGGCATTGTGGTGGGTGCCGGTAGCACCAGCTACTTGGGAAGCTGAGGCAAGAGAATCGTTTAAGCCCAGAAGTTGGAGAATGCTGTGAGCTGTGATGCCACAGCTCTCTATCCAGGGTGACAGCTTGAGGCTCTGTCTCAAAAAAAAAAAAAAAAGGTAGAATCCCTGCCTTGTCAGAATCTCACAGCAACCTCCAATTCCTGGGCTCAAGTGAGTCTCCTGCCTCCGCCTCCCAAGTAGCTGGGACTACAGGCGCCCGCCAAAACACCCAGCCACTTTTTGGTTGCAGCCGTCATTGTTGTTTGGTGGGCCTGGGCTGGATTCGAACCCGCCAGCTCAGGTGTATGTGACTGGCGCCTTAGCCGCTTGAGCCACAGGTGCTGAGCCCAGGGATTCTACCTTTGAGAACTCTTCTAGGTAGAGGTAGGCCTCATTTAAAACTGTTAAGTTTCAATTTTTTTTTTTTATAGAGACAGAGTCTCACTTTATCACCCTCGGTAGAGTGCCATGGCGTCACACAGCTCATGGCAACCTCCAACTCCTGGGCCTCCTGAGTAGCTGGGACTATAGGCACCCGCCACAAAACGCCTAGCTATTTTTTTGCTTTTGCACTTCGGCCGAGGCTGGGTTTGAACCTGCTACCTTCGGTATATGGGGCCGGCACCCTACTTGCTGAGCCACAGGCGCCACCCCTGTTAAGTTTCAATTTTGAAGATCTCACCCTATGTCAAACATGGGCAATGATGACACCATGGCACTCTACCCAGGGCCACAGCTTGTGACCTCTGTCTCAAAAAAAAATTATAAATAGTTGAACTGAAATGCTGTTAATAGGTGACATTGCTACTTTATATATATTTAGTAAAATATGACTTTTTGTAATTTTCTTATATATTTTATATATATATATATATATATATATATATTTTTTTTTTTTTTGCAGTTTTTGGCCAGGGCTGGTTTTAACCTGCCACCTCCGGCATATGGGGCTGGTAACCTATTCCTTTGAGCCACAGGCACTGCCCATATAGAATATATATATATTTTTGAGACAGAGTCTCACTTTGTCTCCCTTAGTAGAGTGTCATGGTGTCATAGCTCACAGCAATCTCAAACTCTTGTGGTCAAGTGATTGTCTTGCCTCAGCCTGCCAAGTAGCTGGGAGTATAGGCGCCCACCATGATGCCTGGCTATTTTTAGAGACTGGGTCTTGTTCTTGCTCAGGCAATCCACCCACCTTGGCCTCCCAGAGTGCTAGGATTACAGGCATGAACCACCATGTCTAGCCATGTTTTCTTATATTTTAGAGTTAACATGGAAAAATCTGTTCAGTTCCTAAGCATTTCAAAGGTCCTCAAAAATGCATGCCTATGTACCTGATAGAGAAAACAATCTTAGGTTAAAGGTGGAGGAGGAAATGTATACTTTTGTCTTGTTGTTCTCTTAGGAGGTGAGGTATTTTCTCTCTGGAACAGCTCTTGAGAATTTTCCCTGTCAGCACAGCCCCAGACAACAATCTCTGTAGACAAGAGTTATCTAACTTCTCTCTTCCAACTTTCCTGTCTAGATCCCTCACTTCCCTATTGAGCCCTCTTAGCTTAATCTGCTTCCTAACTTGGCTTCCAAGGTAAGCCACAGCCAGCAAAGTCACAGATTCATTCCTTCAACTCAGATTTACTGTGTGTCAGCCATTGTGCTAGTGGGGGAAAAAAACCCCAAACAAACAAAAGGAAAGACAAAGCAAATAGTACAGAGTGCTAAGGGCTCAAAGGAAAGCTGACCCTATTCTTAGAGAAAAAATGGGGGCTGAGGCTGGGTGGGGTGGCTCACAACTGTATCCTAGCACTCTGGGAGGCCCAGGCAGATGGATCACCTGCACTCACTCACAAGTTCAAGACCAGCCTGAGCTAGAGCGAGACCCTGTCTCTAAAAATAGCCGGGCATTGTGATGGGCACCTGTGTAGTCCCAGCTACTTGGGAGGCTGAGATAAGAGAATTGCTTAAGCCCAAGAGTTTGAGGTTGCTGAGAGCTGTGACGACACGGCACTCTACCGAGGGTGACATAATGAGACTCGGTCTCAAAAAAAAAGGGGGGGGCTGGGTGTCATGGCTTACATCTGTAATCCCAGCATTTTGGGAGGCCGAGGAGTTCAAGACCAGCCTGAGCAAGAGTGAGACACCGTCTCTACTAAAAATAGAAAAACTAGCTGGGCATTATGGCAGGTACCTGTAGTTGCAGCTACTTGAGAGGCTGAGGGAAGAGGATCACTTGAGCCCAAGAGTTTGAGGTTACTGTGAGCTATGATGCCACAGCACTCTACTGAGGGTGACAAAATGGCACTTTGTCTCAAAAAAATAAAAAATAAAAAATGGGGGATGGTCTAAAATAAGCGTTTCTTATTCATCAAATATTTATTGAAATTGACCATGTGCACAGCTCTGGGAACACAGTTGTGAACAAGGCACTGTCCTCATGGTCAGAAGAGGGATACAGGCCATAAAGAAGTATCAAACAAAAGATTGAGATAATTTCACTGCTAATGTAAGAACACATTGTACAATTGTTATGTACGATGATTTGGCACTACCAGATTGTGAAATATACCTACTCTCTAACCTAGCAATGTCGCTCTCGATATGCCTACACAAGCTCCAATATAACTACACAAGCACAATGTGGCACAATGGTGTAAGTACAAAGCAATTCATGGCAAGGTTAGTCTCTATTTTCAATAGCAAAAAAAAAAAAAAAAAAAGGAAACAACTAAATGTCTATTGGTAGAGAATTAATTACATTTTTTTTATGAGACAGAGTCTCACTTTGTTGCCCTGGGGTTGAGGGTTGTGGCATCATCATAGCTCACAGCAACCTCAAACTCCTGGGCTCAAGCAGTCCTCTTGCCTTAGCCTCCCAAGTAGCTGGGACTATAAGCATGTGGGTATGCTACTACAGCCACCCTGTTTTTCTATTTTTAGTGTATGTGGGGGTTCTCACCCTTGCTTAGGCTGGTCTCGAACTCCTGAGCTCAACCTATCCACCCACCTTGGTGTTCCAGAGTGCTAGCATTACCAGCTTGCCTGGCTGAGAATGAATTACATTAATTGAGGGAGAGCCATACAATGGCATGCTGCATGCTGAACAGAAATTAATAGGAATGGGGAAGAATTATAGTGTACTGACATGATAAAAACCTTCTGCTTTTTTTTTTTTAGATAATCTCACTTAGTTGCCTTGGGGTAGAGTGCTATGGTGCCATAGCTCACAGCAGCCTCAAACTCTTGGACTCAAGCAATCCTCCTGCCTCAGCCTCCTGAGTACCTGGGACTATAGGTGCCCATCACAACATCCAGCTAGTTTTTCTATTTTTATTTATTTATTTATTTATTTTATTTTTTTGAGACAGAGCCTCAAGCCATCACCCTAGATAGAGTGCTGTGACATCACAGCTCACAGCAACCTCCAATTCCTGGGCTCAAGCGAATCTCTTCCCTCTGCCTCCCAAGTAGCTGGGACTACAGGCGCCCGCCACAACGCCCAGCCATTTTTTGGTTGCAGCCGTCATTGTTGTTTGGCGGGCCCGGGCTGGATTCGAACCCGCCAGCTCAGGTGTACGTGGCTGGCGCCTTAGCC
>CAUYRH010089956.1:0-17787 GCA_963574655.1 Perodicticus potto
TTTTAGAGACAGAGTCTCACTTTGTTGCCCTCAGTGGAGTGCTGTGGTGTCACAGCTCACAGCAACCTCCAGCTCTTGGGCTTAGGCGATTCTCTTACCTCAGCCTCCTGAGTAGCTGGGACCACAGGTGCCCCCCACAACGCCTGGGTATTTTGTTGTTGTTGTAGTTTGGCCGGGTTGGAACCCGTCACCCTCCATATATGAGGTCAGCGCCCTACTCAGTGAGTCATAGGTGCCGCCCATTCTACCTTTTTTCTTATGGTCCTTCCTATCCTTTGGGACTTTTGAATCCCTCTGTCCATTGTCTGGACGTCCCACACATACTCCTAGAGGCTCCGGCACCTGCTGTGGAGGGCCAGGTACTGCCTCCCTAACTTAAGGGGGGCCCCTTCAGGGCTTTGGCTTCCTCTGTACATAGTAGGGTGGGGGTTGAACAGCTGATTTCTAGTGCTTCTTCAGCTGGGAACTCTCTTACTGTTGTAGTCCTAACCCCCAGGCTGGTCCCTAACTCCCTGGCTGTGGCCTGTTAGGAACCAGACTACATAGCAAGGAAGCTTTATCTGTATTCACAACTCCCCATTGCTGGCATCACCACCTGAGCTCTGCCTCCTGTCAGATCAGCAGTGGCATTAGATTCACATAGGAACACAGACCCTACTATAAACTGCACATGTGAGGGTTCTAGATTACAGCTCCTTATGAGAATCTAAGGGTGATCCGAGGTGATCCGAGGTGGAGATGTTATGCACTTGAATCATCCTGAAACCCACCCTACCCCCAACATATGTGAAAAAAATTGTCTTCTGTGATACCTGTCCCTGGTGCCAAAAAAGGTTGGGGATTGCGGTCCTACTGGGTCCCTCCTAGGCCTTGGGGTGATCACTTTCTGCTGTCTAGGGCTGGGCTGTTGGGATGGAGTAAGGGTAGTTCAGGGAACAGGGCAGAAGGACTGAGTGGGCTGGGACCAGAGGACTGTAGATTTCTTTTGGGGGCTGTGTGAGCAGCCCCTGGAGACTCTCTGATCTTGGTCTGCCTGAAATGCTACCAGTAGCCAATTAGCTAGGCACTTTACCAGTAATACGGGTGTTGACCCTCCTGAAGGCATCCAGAGTTATTTCTAGCATGCGGCTCCCTGGACCTGGCATATAGTAAGTGCTCAAAAAATGCATTTTGAATGCACCAGGCAACTTGAATGAGAGTCAAAATAATACCATCTAGAAGGCCCTCAAGAGCCCTCCTTGAGGAGAAGTAGAAAGCATGGATAATGAGTGTGCTGTTTATATTTAATGGGTCCATTCGAAGTGCTAAAGGTATGTGCTGTCCTCCACAACAACCTTTCCCACCTCCTAATCTTTGCACAATGAATTCCCAGTATTCCTCAGGAGTCAGTTCTAGGCACAGGAATACTGCCTTCCCTTTTCAGCTACTGTCCCCACTGGCTTGCAGGCAGATTAGTCAAATGTTTTTTAATTCAGAACTGAAATTCATTGAGCTCGGCGCCTGTGGCTCAACAGGCTAAGGCGCCAGCCACCTACACCTGAGCTGGCAGGTTCGAATCCAGCCTGGACCCGCCAAACAACAATGACGGCTGCAACCAAAAAATGGCCAGGCGTTGTGGTGGGCGCCTGTAGTCCCAGCTACTTGGGAGGCGGAGGCAGGAGACTTGCTTGAGCCCAGAAGTTGGAGGTTGCTGGTGAGCTGTGATGCCACGGCACTCTACCCAGGGTGATAGCTTGAGGCTCTGTCTCAAAAAAAAAAAAAAAAAAAAAAAGAACTAAAATTCATTCACTAACTGCTTGTTGATTCATTCAGATTTTTCCAAATTTGGTCCCCTGCCCAGGTTCATCGTCTCCCATCTGTCACCTGGTTGTTACTGAAGCCTCCTCTAGTCCCCTGGGGGTTGGGGTGAGGATGGAGTGGGGTCTGTAAGGGGAGACACAGCATGTGGCCTTTGAAGTGCTGAGGGGGTGGGGATGGGAGGCAAGGGAGACGTGAGATGGGGGAGACATTTTCCCTGGGGGAACTGCAGGAGGCTCCACTGTAGACGTAGAGCCTGATGAAGCCTTGAATTATGAATAAGGATCAAGTGGGAAGAGGTAGGGAGGCAAGAAAAAGAACCGAGTGAGTTTGATGAACACAGGGTCAGTGTGGAATGCAAGCAGGGGCCAACTCCCAGAGGGCCTCCTGGCTAGGCAGGTGGATGTAGACCTTGAGGTGCAGTCAGTGGGGAGCCAGGGAAGGTACCCAAATTAGGAGACCCTTGTGGGCATTATTGGGAACCTCTCAGAGGCTCTGAGGGTGGGGAGGCTGTGGGGGACTGGCGCAGCAGTACGAGGATGGGTTTGGGTCAGTTCAGCAGACATGTGGCCTTCTTCTAAGTACTAGGGACACAGGGAGGATGAGGACAGGCCTTGTCCTCATTGAGTTTACAGCCCAGAGAGAGGCAGGCAGAGAAAGCACAGGGTGGAGACAGCTGTGGGAGAAGGAATCCCAGGGAGCCTGGGAGCTTTGGGAGGTATCCAGTGCAGGGAAGGTCTCCTGGAGGAAGTGGTGTTTGAGCTGAATTAGGAGCCAGTGTGAGAGATGATGAGGGTAGGGAGAGGAAAAGCCCAGTCCTGGAAAAAAATATGTCTAGAAGGGTCAGCTGTGGGCTGCTGGTGATGCTACAGATTTGGAGGGAAGATGGTGTGTCTGGTTAGGATGTGGGGAGGGTGAGGGTCTGGCGGACCTCCTGGCGGAGACGTCCAGGTGGATGGACCGTGGAGTTCAGGAGTGAGGTCTGAATCAAGCTGATGAGGGTGTTGTCTGCTCTGCGGGGTGCAGGGAGGCCAGAGGAGCTGGGCCCTAACCTGCTGCCTCTGCTCTGCCTGGCCAGGCGCCTTTGCCAAGGTGAAGGAAAGCCAGCGCATGAGCGACGAGGGCCGCATGGTGCAGGACGAGGCCGACGGCATCCGCAGGCGCTGCCGCGTGGTGGGCTTTGCCCTGCAGGCCGAGATGAACCACTTCCACCAGCGCCGTGAGCTCGACTTCAAGCACATGATGCAGAGCTACCTGCGCCAGCAGATCCTCTTCTACCAGCGGGTGGGCCAGCAGCTGGAGAGGACCCTGCGAATGTACGACAGCCTCTGACCGGTGTGCCGGGCCCTCCCTGCCCCCAGGCCTGGTCTCTGCAGTGCACCCCGTGTCCCAGTCTCCCTGTCATGGCAGTAGCTGGAGGGGTAGTCATTGTGGGGTGAGGTAAACAGCCTGTGGCCTCCTCCTGGGAGAAGGAGCTTTTAAGGAGTAATGGGTACCCCAGGGGAACTCTTCACTCCTTAGAGGTAGGGGCACAGCTGGGGTGAGTATGGGGCCAGGAACCCTCCAGGCCAAGGCCTGGGCTGTTGATCCGTGCAGGCTGGGCCAGGGTCTTAGCCTCCTCTAGAGCCTATAGTGCTTACTCACCTGGCCACCACCCCTTGTCCCTTCAGCAGACACTGAAGCCTGCGGTGGCCCTGGATCAGATGCTGGGCACCCAGGGCTGTGATGTGCCACCCTTGAGGAGTCCTCGGTCAAGGTGGGGGTCAGACAGAAACCGACAGAGATAGGCAGTATGACAGATGGTTAAGTCCAGGGTTCCTGGAATCTCAGAGGGACCACAGCACTCTGCTGGTCAGGGAAGACCCCACAGAGGAGGCAGTATTCAGCAGTGTTTTGCCCTGCAGTAAGTGAGGAGGACATCTAGGGGAGCAGAACAGCTTGGTAAAGGGACAGAAGCACAAAAACAACTTCTCTCCCTTACCTTTCCTGAGCAAGTTTGGTGGCACAATTCCCAAACTGTAGCCTGTGTGGCAGCCACCTGCAGCCCTGGCTTTCCTTGCTTCCCCCTGTCCCCCACAGGAAGGGCTGCAGGCCAGCTCCCTCCTGCATGCCTCTGGGTACACCCCACTGCTGAGCCCCATCCTCCCTTGTTTAGGGGCCCACGCAGCATCCCACCCACCTTGGGCTCAAGGTGCTGACACACTATGGGCCCTAGAGACCTAGTGGCACCTTCCTGGAGAAGACTCCCCCAAATTACCATGTTTGAGTTCACCAGCAATAACTCCACACTCCAAGCAGGCCCAGACCTCAGGCTCCCAGGGTCCTTGACCTCTGAAGCACTGTCTTCCCCAAATCCTCCCAGTTACACAATGGGAAACCTAAGAGGAAAAAGATAGGGGCCCGCTTACCACCATTCCAGGGATTCCAGGCCCACCTGCCCATAGCCAACCTCACTGTGATGTGCACCCTAGCTCCTGGTCAGATTGTGCTGTCTTGGACCTATGTTTACATCTCCAAGGGGTTCCTGCCTCCTCCCCACGCAGGACAGGGTGTGGTCCAGCAGCTTGTCAGGGGAGCTGACCTGTGCCACCACTGCCCCTCCCCCCACCAGGGGTCGTGGTCTGCTCCTGGCTGCTGCTGCTTGATTCTTTTTTTCTTCCTTTTTTCCTTGATAAACCTTTTACAATGAAGACAACAAAACATGACTTTTTCTGTTTGGATCCCAGAAGGGATGAGGATGGGGCAAATATAGAACCCTGATTACTCCTGGGAGCCTTTGGAACAGATTCTGAGATCACGGTGGGCAAAAATTTATCACAGAACCTCAAAAGTTGGGGGCAGCTGTGCCAATGGGAGATGTTAACTGGCAGGAGGCCCTGGAGGTGGCCTCAGACCCTGGCTGACTGTACTCTTTCCCCAGACTTCACTCTCCTCATCTTTGAAATGGGCTTTGGCTGTGCTGCTCCCTGATCTAAGACAGGGTTATGTGAGGAAGGGCTGGGAGGCTGTGCCCCAGGCCATCCTAATAGACAGGTGTTTCCTCTCCCCAAGGAGCCATGTCCTGGAAAGCCCTAGTGCAAGGCAGGAAAGGGGGGAGGGACTCAGAAACTGTGTCTTTCCCCAAGCCATCCTGGGTGCCCAGCCCTGCTATGGCTGCGTGTTGGAAACTGAAAAGGACCCCAGCTGTGCCTTTGGGGGTGCCCTGGTCAAGATGAACAGGAGCCTGTTCATCCATGGAAGAGAAAGAGCACTGGCTGAGGTGTGGTTAGTGGGGACTCCTCGGTGGAGGCAAGGCTTCCGGGCTCTAGGCCACCAGGGAGAGTTTTGGCCAGGTCAGGGGCCCGGGAGCTTGTGGCAGGGGAGATGGGGAAGGGCCAGCAGGTAGTGGGCAGGGCTCCCTGTTCAGGGAAAAGCATCTGAACTTCTGGAGTGGATCCCTTTGGCCCTGGGTCAACATTAGGTCAGATTCGGGACTTTTTGAGGAATTTTCCCCTCCCTCCTCCTTGCCCTCCTTCCTTCCTTTTCTAGCCCATCCAAGAAACTTCCCACCCTTAACCTCTTCTCAGCTCTGGCTTCCATGTGGCCTTCTGCAGAGGGGTGGTCTGAGCACTGGTTGGGGGGTTTTCCTTCCCAGGCCAGTCTGGGTAGGGCTGCCGAGAATCCTCTCAACCCACGGTGCCTGGAAAAGTCCCAATGCTTCCTGCTCTGGGAGCAGCGTTGCCCTCCTGTGTCCCTTCTTTGACGGGGGGGCTATCTGCTCCCCATTCTCATCCTCAAGGTTAGGCAGTTGGGCTGATACTTTTCTCAGGGTGGCTTGGATCTAGGAGAAGAATCAGAAAGTGAAGTCTTGGGATGGGGCCAGGCCTGCTCTGGGCATCCTGAGGCTTCCGGGCTGGGGCAGATGTGTGTGGTGGGGAGTGAGGATGTCTGAGGATATCTCTATCTCTCTGTAGGTTGGGGTGTTGGGTAAATTTGGGGTTGTCTGGGCTAGCTGAACTCCTCTTAACAAGGCATTGAGGCTATCCTGGTGGTGGCAGGGCTTGCTGTCTGGCCTCATCACAGGCCAGGCAGATGTTCAGACTGAGCTGGGCCCAGCTGCCTCCAGTTTCCTCCCTCACTTTGCTCAAAGGGGGGTGGAAAACAAGGCTTCTCTTTCTGCCGTGGGCAGCTACCAGGACCTGGGGGTGGGGGACCCCTGGTCTCCAATCTTGGCCCAGCCCAGGAAAAGGAGTCTGCTTTGTGACCACAGGTGGGGGCTGGGGGTGGACACAGACTTCAGCTCCTGCAGTCCATCACCACCTGGACATAGGAGTGCTATGAACCAATGTGCCATTGGCTGGAGCAGAGCCAGGCCTGAGAGAGACAGGTGGCTCCATGCCCTCAGCCCTGCACCAAGTCCCCATCTGGTGACAGAGCTGCATGTCGTCCACACACCCGCACAGTCTCAGACATGATCGCTTAGTCTCCGAAGCACAAGAGCAGCAGATACAACCACACACAGTTGCGTGGGTATGGAGGCCACACCTGCACGCTCGTGTGCTCACAATTGCACCCCAGCTGCCCTGCCACACAGTGTTACATGTTCACAACCATGGCCAAACTCAGCTACTTCCAAGCGTGTTATCATCACAGCATGTTTCAGGTGCTTGGTCACACACAGCCATACCACACATCATGGCCTTACATAGTGACACACGCAGATGTATATAGCCACAGAGTCACATATACACAGGGCAGAGGTATCACAAGCTTGGCCATGCCTGAACCACACCTGCGACATCTCCCAGACCTGTAGGCCAGCCCATCAGAGACCCCTGAGGAGAGCTTTGTGGGATAAGCATCCCTGGGAAGGGTGCAGTTGGGATGATGAGACACCTACAAGTTCAACTCTTCATTGCATGAGCGGAAACTGAAGCCCAGTGAGCAGTGGCTGCTGGCCACGCCCCTCAACAAGGCAGGGGATACTCTGGCGCCAGAGCCTAGCTCTGAGCAGGTTCTGTGGCCTGTCCCTGCCCACCCCTGAGCCAGTTCTTAGGGCAGCCTGCCTCCGAAGGCCCCTGGATGGACCCATCTAACAAAGCTCCAGACACCTCCCATTTCTCAAGCTGGAGCTGAGCTGCAGCGTCCACAAGAGCGGGAGCCAGGATGCAGTGGGCAGGGGCTGGGCCTGGGCGGGAAGCATTCCTGCACCATCTCCTCCCCAAGCATGTGAGGACCAGCTCCGCCCTGCCCGCTGACTCAGGCCTCCCAGAGCCAAGCCTGCTCAGCTCCCCTACCCACCCCAACCTGCTTCCTCACCAGTTATGTACCCCTTCCTTTCTACTGATTGGGGCAGGGAGTGAAAGAGGGTGAGCCCTGGCAAGAAGACCATGGGGAAAATCAAACTTTACCTCCCCAGGCATAGCTCAGAGGGCTGATTATGAAACCCAGCTCCGTGGTTCCACATAGAGTAACACAAATCTTTTTTCTTTTGGTTTTGTTTTCTTAGTCAAACCCCAACGTCCTGCAGTTGATTTAAAAAGCAGGGCTCACATAGCTGTGGCCTCCATGGTCTGCACAGTGGCCCCAGGAGGCAATGTTTTCCCATTTCACAGATGAAGAGACTGAGACTTGGCCAGAGGGGACATGGGACCTGCCTAGGATCACACAGTGAGGCTATGGCAGGGCTAAACTTAACCCCATCTCTCTGCTTTCACTCCTTAAAGTCACATTGATTAACTCACTTAGGCCCAAAGGAAGAGGAGGTGGCCAATCTCTGCTCCAGAGGTATGAAAGGCCAGAATGCCGGGTGGCGCCTGTGGCTCAGTGGGTAGGGCACTGGCCCCATATACTGAGGGTGGCGGGTTTGAACCCGGCCCCAGCCAAACTTCAACAACAACAAAAAAGGATGGAAGGCCGGTGAACCCAACTACTGTCACGTGAGGGGTGTTGAAGTGTAGGGTGAGTCTCCCAGACCCCTCAAAAAGAATTTGAAGACAACATTGCAAGGTGACAGCTGCAACTCAGGAACTGCATTTATAAAGGAATGTGTGAGGAACATAACTTCATTTTTCTGTATCTTACCTGAACTTCTCTTTTGCTCCTCCATTCTCCCAGATAATAGAAAAGTAATTTCAAATTACTTTGGGGACCCCCTCCCTTGCATATAAATTCTGGGGATGGCACATGTGAAGATATTAGGCAGGCCCCCAGCCCTTTGAATTTCAGAGGCTGAATCCTACACTCTAGCACACATATTAAAATTTGCCTGCATTTGCATTAAAGGGTTTGGTTTACAATTTGACAATGTAGCTTTTGTCTTGTAGATATTTAATTAAACTTATTAATTTTAATTTTGCCTTTTTCTTTTCATTTTTTGCCCTTTCTTTTGGTGTTCTGCTCCCCTGTACTCCTGCCTGGCTACAAACGTTATGGGTTGGCTCCTGCAGAACTCCTGGACCCAGGTATGGGGCCTGTGGGCCTGCCCTGGTCATGGTCAATGCTGGGCCCTCTGATCATTTTCCCCTGCCTGCTGCCCTCCCTTGATGCCCATCTGAGGCTCTATGGGTCTGGCTTTTTCTCTGCTCTGCTCTTGGGCACACAGGGATTCCTCCATTGACCAAGGGGCTGGCAAAGATTCCTTCTGCAGCCTAGAGCCCACTCTGGGGCCCATGGTCATCATCCCACAGCTCCCACCTTGCAGTCAAGCCCAGGGAGCTCTGCAGGGCTGCTTAGACATCCTGTGCCTCTGTCACTTGGGGTCTGGCTGCCTCTTTGGGGTTCTACATGGCAAGGGGATGTAAGTCCTACTGCTCTTGGATCCTCCCACCCTCTCTGTGGCTCTGCCCACTCCCAATGCAGGCCAGCACCATGATGGACACTAGGTGGTCATTAGATTGTTTAATTTATTTTTTGAGACAGACTGTTACTCTGTTGCCTTGGGTAGAGTGCTGTCGTGTCATAGCTCACAGCAACCTCAAACTCCTGGGCTCAAGTGATCCTCCTGTCTCAGCCTCCTGAGTAGATGAGACTACAGTTGCCTGCCATAGCATCCAGATAGTTTTTCTATTTTTAGTAGAGATGAGGTTTCATTCTTGCTCAGACTAGTCTGGAACTCCCGAGCTCAAGCAATCCACTTGCCTTAGCCTCCCAGAGGATTGGGATTACAAGCGTGAACCGCCTTGACTGGCTTGGGGAGTCATTATTTTACCACCACCCTGTGTGCAAGAGATTATCAACATCATTGTACAGACCAGGAAATGGGGCTCAGTGAGGGAGGTGCTGCATGTCCAGGCCTGGGCCAACTGTGTGGAGAGGCTAATGGCCAATGCCTGGGCTAGGAGCTGGAGGCTGGCTGAAGCCTCGGAGCCTCTTCTCGACTGATCCAAACTTCCTTGCTGCCTTTTGGCAGTAGTGCTCTGAGGTTAAGGGGGGCAGTATGAGGCCCTTTTGTACAGCCCTGCTACCCCCCAGATGGTAGGATTTTAGAGTGGTTGAGCTAAGTGCAAATTCTGCCCAATGTGGACTTGCTGTAGGGATATTTCTTTTTTTCTTTTCTTTCTTTCTTTTTCTTTTTCTTTTTTTTTTAGATAGAGTTTCACTCTGTTTCCCAGGCTAGAGTGCCATGGCCTCAGCCTAGCCCCCAGCAAACTCCAAACTCCTGGGTTCAAGTGATCCTCCTGCCTAAGTCTCCTGAATAGTTGGGACTAGAGGTGCCTGCCACAACACTCAGCTACTTTTTCTATTTTTAGTAGAGATGGGGTCTCATTCTTGCTTAGGCTGGTCTTGAACTCCTGAGCTCAAGCAGTCCACCTGCTTCAGCTTTTCAGAGTGCTAGGGTTATAAGGGTGGGCTACCATGCCTGGCCTGTGGGGACATTTCTTAACTGTGCCCTGTTTTCACGTCTCTGTTGGTAACATAGAGTTCTAGTCTTTTTTTTTTTGGTAGAGACAGAATTTCACTTTATGACCCTCAGTAGAGTGCTGTGGCATCACACAGCTCATAGCAACCTCCAACTCCCGGGCCCAGGTGATTCTCTTGACTCAGCCTCCCAAGTAGCTGGGGACTATAGGCGCCCGCTATTTTTTTGTTGCAGTTTGGCCAGGGCTGGGTTCGAACCCAGCACCCTTGGTATATGGGGCTGGTGCCCTACCCACTGAGCCACAGGCGCCGCCCTGATAACATGGAGTTCCACAAGGGTGTTACAGGGTTATGTGAACAAAACACATGGGCTGAGCTTGCAGATAGAGAGGAATAGCTGGGTTATCAACCTCTGAGCAGAGCCAGAGCAGCTCTGGAGAGAGGCTGGGCCAAGAATACTGGCAACCCTCCTTCATAGATTAGAAAAGTGATTGGGCAACCCTTTAAGGACACATAGTAGGTAGATGGCAGGGCTGGCCTGGGAGCAGGCACCGACCACTTCTAGGCCTTGAGCCTCGCCCCATGTTGCCACACTATCTTCTTGGGGAGCAAATTCCTTGGGATGTCCTGACTAGCACGGTAGTCGTCAGTCCAGGGTGGGGGCTGTCCACTGGGCCACTGGCAGTCATACACCACACATATGGGATAGCATGGCATAGAGATTAGGAAACCCCATCTCATACCCCCGACCTCCTGGGGGCCGATTCACTGGATGATCTCCGGAAAGGTCATCATTCAGGGCCGTGAGTTCACAAGCATGGATAGTCACTGCCCCAGTTGGGCTGTGTCCTCACAGCAGCAGAGGCCAACCAGGTACCTACCATTTTTTCAGTCTTACTATTGCTGGGTCATAGGCTAATTGCCATGAGTTATCTCATTGCCCATGACTATCTGCAAGGTCAGAACTCCCACTGTTACATTTCCCAGCAGAACGTGGCTCAGAGACATTGAGTCCCTGTGAGACGTACAACTGGTCCCTGGCAGCCCCAGGTGGAGCCTTGCCCACACACGGTGCCCTGCACTTTCCACTGTACCAGGCTGCCTGGCTGCTTCTTTGTCAGGGCAGGCTAGGGCTACTGTCCTACTACAGCGGGAATGCAGGGGCTCTGGGAATTGAAGGCATTTGGGGGGCAGGTGGCATAATTAGGTAAAGTTGGCTGTGTGCTTCAAGTCAGCAGGTGAAAGGGCAGAGGGCTTGGCCCTCAGAGAGTGCTGAGTACATATTTGTGGAGTGATAATTTTTCTGCAGGGCCTCAGGTTGGGGTATTGGAGTGGGATCTGGTCATGGAGAAGGGGGCCGGACAGATGAGCCAGGGACAGCGAGCTGGGGCAGGGGCAGGACTCTCCTCTCTGGAAAGAATTGAGTCAGGAGCCTCCTTGCTCCAGGGCCCAGTATGGGGGAAGGGGAGTGAGAGTTGGCAGGAAAATGCTGAGACGGTGGGGTGGAGGTTCTGTGTATGCCAAGGCTGAGCTGGAGGGAAGAAGGGAAGGGGCACTGATCCCAGAGCTTCGCTGGTGGGTAAGGAGGGCCAGGCAGGGTAATAGAGTCTGTGCCTATGCCTGGTACCAGAGTGTGTGTGTCCACGTGTGTGGTTATGAGTGCCTGTCATCGTGTGTACATCCCCGTAGGGGTGCGTGGTGCCTATAGCACTCAGCCCCACAAGCTTTTCCCTGTGCTCACCAGCCTGGAAAGGCAATCCCTATCTTGAAGCTCGGGCTCAGCCTTGGAATCATGCCTGGCTTCTCTCTTTCTGTCATGTTCTACATCCCCTCCATGAGCAAAGCCTTGTTAGCCCCTCAAAAGAGACTCCAAATTTGACACTCTCACCACTTGAGTTCACACCACTAGGTACACCTGGACTTTGCAGTAGCTTGCAGGTGCTCTGTTCCCTGATGGTCTAAGAGGAGGCAGAGGGATCTTTTAAATCATATCCTAAATCAAATCAAGTCTCTCCTCTGCTTTTGACCTCCAGGGCTTCTGGCCCTGCTTAGGATGGTTTCCAGATACCTACCATGGTCCACAAGGCCTTTCTGGGATCTCACCATGGACAACTGTGCCCTCTGGTCATGGAACTCCAGACTGATGGGTCTGCTTGCTCTTTCCTCTCCTAAGTTTGCTTATAACCCAAGGCCTTTGAGTTTGCTGTCCTCTCTGTCTGGAATGTTCTTCCTCCCAGATATATGTGTGGTTCTCACCTCAGCTATTTCAGGGCTCTGCTTAAATATCACCTCCTTGGAGAAGCCATCCCTGATGGTCCAATCTAAAGAGACTTCTTAGTCCTTCTATTTCCTTATCTTGCCTTATTTTTAAAAATTCACTTACAACCAGCTGCCAACTATATATGTGTATGTATTTAATTTTTTTATTATGGAAAGTTTCAACTGTTTACAAAAATAGAGACACTAATGTAATGAATCCCCATGCGCCCATCCCTCAGCTTTAACGGTGACCAACATTGGGTAAAGGTCTTACTGCCCCATGTCCCCTGCTTTCTAGCAAGCTTCAGGTCTCACATAATCCCATGCATGGACGCGTCATTGCGAAGATTATAAATATTTTTTCTTTGGCTCGGTGCCTGTGGCTCAACAGGCTAAGGCGCCAGCCACGTACACCTGAGCTGGCAGGTTCGAATCCAGCATGGGCCCGCCAAACAACAATGACGACTGCAACCAAAAATAAAAAAAAAAAAAAATGGCCAGGCGTTGTGGCGGGCGCCTGTAGTCCCAGCTACTTGGGAGGCGGAGGCAGGAGACTCGCTTGAGCCCAGGAATTGGAGGTTACTGTGAGCTGTGATGCCACGGCACTCTATCCAGGGTGACAGCTTAAGGCTCTGTCTCAAAAAAAAATAAATAAATAAAAATAAATAAATAAATATTTTTTCTTTTATTTCCACCCTTCTTCTTTACACTGTTTAGGTCTGTATAACAGAAGAGAGAATATCGGAATGGGTTAGGCTTTTTTGCAAACTCATAAAGGTTATGTTTTAAACGGATCTGTCTCTGGTCTGTCTCCCCAGAGACAGCAGAAAGCAGACTTGGGGGGGAGTCAGTGTCTGTCCTCTGGGTTGATCACTACTGTGGCCCCGGGACCCAGCACAGTGCCTGTGTCCCAGGCACAGCTGTGTGTGCGGGTCTCTGGGGCGGATGTTTGTGTAGGCTCCAGATTGCACAGGTCCACGTGTGTCTGCGAGTGTCTGCACGTGCCCGCACGTGCCTGTGTGCACGGCTGCATGTGGCAGTCCTGTGAATCTGCGTGCATGTCCCTACAGCAGCTGGTGGCTGAGTGCGTGCTTCCTCCCTGATGTCATCTCCCACATCCCCCTGGGGACCCAGTGACTCGTTCTGGGAAGTATTTTTCTCTTTCTCTGTAAGGCATGGGGTGTGAAGGGGTGAAAGAGGGGTATGTACCAGCCCTCCGGAGGGCCCAGAGAGCCCTTTTCTGCCCTTCCGTGAGGAGCAAGAGGGTGTGCAGTCCCTGCCAGGAGAGCAGACAGCCCCCTCCCTCCTTGGCCTCGAAGCCCAGCGGGTCTAGCTGGCATCGGCAGGGGTGTGTGGGGTGTGCATTTATGAGGGGTAGTGCTGACCCCGATGGCCTGCCCTTAAGGTTCCTAGGGTAACTACTAGATATTTGGGCATCCAGTTGCTACTCAAGCTGGGGGCAACTGGGCACAGAGGTCTGGGCTCAGCCGTTCCGCCACTTTCCACTCCAGTTCTGCCCCTTAAAGAGCTGGCCCTGGAGGTCAGCAGTGGTGGAAGACTATGCTCCCAGCCCAAGGCCAGGCTCATTCTCGGGGCTCCTCCTTGTTTGGGAGTGGCTTCTCTCAGCCTGCTCTCCAGCACTCCTGTCTGCTCTAGGGGCCAGACTCCTCACCACTCCGGCCCAGCCCCAGACTGCTCCCATCCTCCTGCTCTGACTTAGGCTCACCACTCCTTTAGGACCCAGCCCAGACAGCCCTTGTTGCTTTTTTTGTTTTTTTTGAGACAGAGCCTCACTTGTCACCCTTAGTAGAGTGTTGTGGTGTCACAGTTCACAGCAACCCCCAACCCTTGGGCTTAAATGATTCTCTTGCCTCAGCTTCCCAAGTAGCTAAGACGACAGGCCCCCACTGCAATCCCCAGCTCTTTTTTTGTTGTTGTTGCAGTCGTTATTGTTGTTTAGCAGGCCTGGGCCGGGTGTATGTGGCTGGCGCCGTAACCACTGGACCATGAGCACTGAGCCTAGATAGTCCTTGTGTTCTTTGGGTCATCTGCCTGCTCTTCCCACACCGCCGCCTCCACCTGGGCAGCCTGTTTATGGGGCTCCTCCCTCTCGGGTTGCTGTGGCCAAGGCCCCTCCAAGGCAGGCCAGACCAGATGGTCCCTAATTACCCCCCACCCCCATCTCAGGAAGAACCTGAATCAGCAGGGTGGGAATAGAGGAAGGAAAGTCAGAGTAGGGCTGCCAGCTTCTCCCATCCAAAACTTGGTCCCCTGGTGAGCATCTCACTCCTGTCTCAATCCAGCAAAGATGAGTGCGCCTGTGTTCCTCTTTGCCAGATTGGGAGTACATGCAGGAGGCCTTCCACAAGAGGGACTGATCATTCATTCAGCACTTACTATGTGTCAGGCTGTGATGGCTGCAGTAAATTATGATAATAATGATAATGTCAGCTTCGACCATTCATTTAGCACCTATATACAGTATGCCAGACCCATGTGCTGGGCCATTCAATAATAACAATCGCTGTAACAGCACTATTAACAATGGTCAACATTTATTGATTATTGATTATGTGCAAGGGTCTGTTCTGAGAGCTTTGCCATAACACTGACCCTTTGAAAAAAAGGCTTGACCAGTTGTACTTTTTTTATTATTTTTTTTTGAGACAGAGCCTCAAGCCGTCACTCTGGATAGAGTGCCGTGGCATCACAGCTCACCAGCAACCTCTAATTCCTGGGCCCAAGCGAGTCTCCTGCCTCCGCCTCCCAAGTAGCTGGGACTACAGGAGCCTGCCACAACGCCTGGCCATATTTTGGTTGCGGCTGTCATTGTTGTTTGGCGGGCCCGGGCTGGATTCGAACCCGCCAGCTCAGGTATACGTGATTAGCGCCTTAGCCCGTTGAGCCACAGGTGCTGAGCCCAGTTGTACTGTTTTGATAGATCTTAATTCAGAAGTGGAAGCTGGCTGGGCTGGGGCCCTCTGGCCAGCACAAACCAGGGGTACTGGTAGGGATAGAAAACGGGGCAGAAATGAAGATAGGAGGTGGGGTTCTAGGCAGAAAGCAGGCACTGAGCTCCCTCAAGGCTAACTCCATACTTTTTTTTTTTTTTGAGACAGTCTTGCTTGTCACCCTTGGTAGAGTGCCATGGCATCACAGCTCACAGCAACCTCTAACTCTTGAGCTTAAGTGATTCTCTTGCCTCAGCCTCCCAATTAGCTGGGACTACAGGTGCCTGCTACAGCGCCCAGCTATTTTTTTTAGAGACTGGGTTTTGCTTTTGGTCAGGCTGGTCTTGAACCCGTGAGCTCAGGCAATCCACCCACCTGGGCCTCCCAGAGTGCTAGGATTACAGGCGTGAGCCACCGCGCCCAGCCTGACTCCATACTTTGTGGGGCCAGTGATCTCTTCTGGAGTTAGAGCAGGTGGATGGACTTGTATAGGTTCATGAGGGGAGTCATCACATTTGCCCTCCCTCCTTCAGTTCATAGATGCTGTCTCCAGATTCTGAGGTTCCCAGGGCAGATCATGGAGCAGAGTCCTGAGGCCTAGAACATTCTTGGGGTCCCTGGGTCTTGCCCCAGCCACTTGTCCAGACGCAACACTCATAAGGCAAACTTTTAGCAGTGCTGACTCAGCAGAAGGAACCCTTCAAGCCTGAGTCACTTCCTCCCAGGAGTGCTCAGCCTCTGCCAGCCTCACCCAGCTGCCTGTCAGCTCTGCAGCCCTTTAGGCTGTCCCTAACCCAAGCTCCACCTTCCCCAACAAGACTCAACAGGTCCTTGGAGGCCTCTGCCCTGGCCAGTGTCCATCCCTGGCCCATCACACTTGCCTTGATATCTTCCTCAGTGTTGGGAACCCCTCTGCCAAGAGATGTACCCTTGGTGTCAAGCCTCCAGGAGGCTCAGCTCTGTAGGTGAATTTCTGTGTGACTGTGGGTGAGTCAGACCTCTTCTCTGGGCCTCAGGTTGGGACTCTGGGCCCCTTGACTGCATGCAAGGTCTTGAGGGTTTGGGAGAGGAGACGGCATCTTTGCCTCTGCTGTGCTCCTTGGCCCTGAAGGTTGGATCAGGTGAACCTGCAAGTGGTCAGCTGGCTGGTACAGGGGCCCTTGAACCTGGAGTTTCTGAGGAGGGCAGGGGAAGGCTGAGTGTGAGGAGGTTCTGGGTATCTCCTCTTCCTGCC
Source organism: Perodicticus potto (assembly GCA_963574655.1). Taxonomy (NCBI): domain Eukaryota; kingdom Metazoa; phylum Chordata; class Mammalia; order Primates; family Lorisidae; genus Perodicticus; species Perodicticus potto. Next base: position 16,081 of record CAUYRH010089956.1, read on the forward strand.
CCATTTAATCAACTTTGCTTCTATCTGTGGCAAGCTCCCATGCATGAATGGGTGAGCATGTCCTGCCTATAGGGTTCTGAGCAGATAGACACCAGGTGTCTGGACAAGGGGGAACCATGGGTGAATGTGGAGGGAGGGAGAACCTGGCAGGGCTAGATTAAACCTGTCTGTTGGGCTCTGGCAAAGGTCTGGCGGCCAGAGCAGCAGTTGGGAGCCCAACCAGCAACCCTGGGGATGAGGGAAGCCAGGGGAACCAGAGTGGGTACTCAGGAGAGGCGGTCTGGGTGGGATGGGTGGTCAAAAGCCTCTTGGCTTGAAAGCAGCATCTCTGTGGGAAGGGAGGTGCTATATTCTGGCAGGAGATGTTTCCTGAACATCTATTATGTATCTTGGGCTGTGCACAGCTGTGCTGAACCAGGCTGGATACTGCCCTGCTGGAGTGTATAGGACTAAATGGTATTTACCATGGTGTGGAGGGCTGAGGCCTTCACCTAGGCCAGGAGCCAAATAACCCAGGAGGAAAGGGGGGTTGAGGGCTCCAAAGGCACTCCCAGCACACAGGCTGAGGGCAATAGCCCAGCCTTCCTTCCAGAAGATGGAGGAGACAGTTAATGTGGCAGCTTCAGTTCCCACCTTCTGCAGGACAGAGAACCCCGAAGCCCATCCCCTCTTTCCTGACCAGGACTGGTTAGGAGCCTGGCAGGCAGCTTCTTTCCCTTCTGCTGGCTGCTTCAGCTCCTCCATGTGGGACGTGCTGTGCTTGGTGCAGGCACCGACTGGTGACCTTGGCTGACACCTCCCTTCCTTCCTTTCTCAGATGGGCAGGGTGGGACTCAGAAGGAAGGACGAGCTAGATTACAGAAGGCAGGGTGGTGGGGGTGTTGCATTTCCCAGGGGCCTGCCTTTGGGAGGTAAGGGTGGGAATGGGCTGTTCCCTGCAGACCCTCTCTTTAGCATCAGGCCTGGCTGCGAGCCTTGCCCCTTTTCTTTCCCTCTCTTGTCCTCATTAGAGGCCCCTGGCGTAGAAACCTATATCTGAACCCCATCCGTCTCAAATCCGCAGGGGATGTGAGGACTTCACAAGTGAGAAAAGACAGAGAACTGAAGTGGAAGACAAAATTCTGGGACAGGGTCATAAGTCTGACTTCCTTCCAGCTCAGCCACTAACTTACTGTGTGATCTTGGTTTGAGCCCTGCCTTTCCCATCTTAGTTTCCCCTAATTAGGGGTTGAGGGAAGGGACTTAAGTCAGTGCATCTTAAACTTTACTGTGTGGGGTATATTCTAATCACCCGGGGATCTTGTTAAAGCATGATCTGATCATCCAGGGAGTGGGGAGCTGAGATTTTTCTTTTTTTTTTTTTTTTGAGACAGAGCCTCAAGCTGTCACCCTGGATAGAGTGCTGTGGCATCACATCTCACAGCAACCTCTAATTCCTGGACTTAAGCGAGTCTCTTGCCTCTACCTCCCAAGTAGCTGGGACTACAGGCGCCCATCACAACGCCTGGCCATTGTTTGGTTGCAGCCATCATTGTTGTTTGGCAGGCCCGGGCTGGATTCGAACCTGCCAGCTCAGGTGTACATGGCTGGCGCTTTAGCCCGTTGAGCCACAGGCGCCGAGCCAGAGATTTTTCATTTCTAACAAGCTCCTAAGTAATGCTGGTGCTGCTGGTCCCTGGACCCCACTTTGAACAGTGAAGACTTAGA
>CAUYRH010089959.1:0-24321 GCA_963574655.1 Perodicticus potto
TAAAGAAAGATGGAGACTTTACCTCTTTCATGTTTACATGGATGGAGCTGGAACATATTCTTCTTAGCAAAGTATCTCAAGAATGGAAGAAAAAGTATCCAATGTACTCAGCCCTACTATGAAGCTAATTTAAAGGTTTCATGTAAAGGGTATAATCCAACTATTGCACAAGAATATGGGAAGGGAGGGAGGGGGGAGGTTGGGGTGGAGAGAGGGCAATTGGTGGGGCCTCACCTATGGTGCATCTTAGAAGGGTACAGGCAAAACTTATTAAATGCAGAATACAAATGTCTTCATTCAATAACTAAGAAAATGCCATGAAGGGTATGTTAAACAGTTTGATGAAAACATTTCAGATTGTATATGAAACCAGCACATTGTGCCCCTTGATTGCACTAATGTACGCAGCTATGATTTAATTAAAAAGAAAAGAAAAGAAAATTACAAAGCCATAGATTCAGGAAGTTCAGTAAACCTCAAAATGAATAAAATATGAAAAAACAACACACACAAGGGCACATCATAGTCAAATTGCTGAAGCAGTGATAATGAGTAAAAAGCAGTATTGTATACAGAGGAATAGAAGGTACCTCTCCAACCTGATAAATACTATTTATGGACTACTCATAGCTAACTTTATACTTGATAAAAGACTGAAAACTGTTCTCCTAAGATTGGGAACAAGAAAAGGATGTCTTTTCTCACCATTTCTATTCAACATTGTGCTGAACATTCTGACCAGGGCAATTAGGTAAGAAAATGAAGCAAAAGGCATCCAGATTGGAAAGGAAGACAAACAACTATTGATATTTGTATATGACATGATCTTGTATACAGCAAATCTGCTAAAAAATTGCTCAGACTAATAAACAACATGTGCAGTATATTTACAGGGCAAAAGGTCAATATATAAAAATTAAATTGTATTTCTAAACACTAGCAATGAACAATCCAAAAATAGTATTAAGAAAATGATTTCATTTTCAATAGCATCAAAAACAATAAAATGATTAGGAATAAATTCAATAATTGAAAATAATGTAGTTGAAATAAAAGACCTAAATAAATGGAAGATAACCCATGTTTATGAATTGAAAGACAGTATTGTAATATTAAGTTGGCAATACTTCCCAAAGTGTTCTACAGATCTAATGCAATTCCCTTCAGGATCCCACCTGGCTATTTTAGACATTGACAAGCTGGTCTTAAAATTCATATGGAAATTGTCAAATAATCTTGAGAAAGAAGAGCAAAGTTGGAAGGCCCACTCCCAACTTCAGAACTTACTATAGAGCTATCGTAATAAAGAATTTGTGGGCTTGGTGCCTGTGGCTCAACAGGCTAAGGCACCAGCCACGTACACCTGAGCTGGCAGGTTCGAATCCAGCCTGGCCCGCCAAACAACAATGACGGCTGCAACCAAAAAATGGCCGGGTGTTGTGGCAGGCGCCTGCAGTCCCAGCTACTTGGGAGGCGGAGGCAAGAGACTCCTTGAGCCCAGGAATTGGAGGTTGCTGTGAGCTGTGATGCCACGGCATGCTACCCAGGGTGACAGCTTGAGGCTCTGTCTCAAAAAAAAAAAAAGAATTTGTGTGTGATAGGCACCTGTAGTCCCAGGTACTCAGGAGGCTGAGGGAAGAGAATTGCTTGAGCCCAAGAGTTAAAGGTTGCTATGAGCTATGACACCAGGGCACTCTACCAGGGTTAACAAAGTGAAACTTCGTCTCAAAAAAAAAAAGCAAGAAAGAAAAGAATGTGTGGTACTATCATAGAATTTAGAGTCTGGAAAACTAATCCTCACATTTATCATCAATTGGTTTTCAACAGTACCAGGAGCATTCAATGAGAAAAGAGTAGTCTCTTGAACAAATGGTGTTGGGGCCTGGGACTGGCCAGGTCTCCAGCCCTGGTTTATCTATTGTCTGGCTGCAGACAGACTGCTGAGCTACCTTGCCGGGATCAACTCCCCTTAGGGGCCTGAGGGATATTCGTCTTAACCGGAGGGAGAGAGAGAGAGTCTTCAAGGGAGATAAACAATCTTGTAAATCTTAGCAGTTTTCTTAGATGGGCCTCAGGCAGAGGCCCTCGGATCAAGAGGAGCAAAAGAGAGTGAGAGGGTCCATGGAAGAATGAGCTTGAATGCCTCCTGACTAACCTCTCCAGCAGCTACTTATAGACTTTGCACCACAGGTGTAGAGACTGCCAATCACTGATGTTCTCGTCTCACTCACTTTCATGTTAGGGAGAGCTGAATCCTTTCCCTGTGCCCTTATTACCAAGGTGTTACATTACCTAGACATTACAGGTGTTTCTTATAGTTAGCATGTTCTGAGCTTAACTCTCGCTTCTCCTTCCCATGACCTGTATGATCTGCTACTAAATGGTGCTGGAGTGACTGGATATCTGCATGTAAAAGAATAAAGAGTGCCCCTTCTTCACATCATACTAAAAAATCAACCCAATAATAGACCTATAAGTAAGAACTAAAAACTACAAAACTCTTAGAAGAAAATATAAGAGTAAATCTTCATGCTGTTGATTTAGGCTAAAGGCACGAGCAACAAAAGAAAAAAATGTTAAATTGGACTTCATCAAAATTAAAAACTACAAATTCTTCAGTAAACAACACAAAAAGAGTCAAGAGACAACCCCTATACTATTTGCAAATCATGTGGCAAGGGTTTAAAGGGGGGAAGCAAACATTTCTCTGTCAGTAAAGGGATGTGCAAGTTAATGTAATGGGGCTGTAAATATTTTCTTCCATATATTCCTTATACCAACCTAGTGACATCACAATACTCCTCACTTTGGAGATGAGGGAATAGAGGCTCAGAGCTGTGACTTGCTTAAGGGTATGATGCTAGTATATAATGGAACCGGGATTCAACTCCAAGTTCTTGTTGTCTTTAGCTCTCTTTCTGCCATTCTGTATTGCTTGTTTGAGAATGCTAGACATAGAAAACCTTCAGCCTTGTTTTACACAATGGGAAACAGGTCCAAAGAAAGGAAATACTTCTCCAAGTTTCTGTAGCCACCTCCTGCCTCCTGATCTGTTGCTATCTGTTACAGCAAACAAGAGGGAACCTATGCAATAAAATCTCACTTATCTGGACTTATCTCATACATTTTGTGCTGTAGGTGAAGGACCTCATTCCCCCTCTGCCAGGAACAGATTTAGCAATGTGCTTGCCAGTGCCATGTGACACACATGCCTAAGCAGATCTAAGAAGTACACATCAAGCCCTGAACAAGGAAAGATATTTCTAGCTGAGGTGATATGGCCGGCACAAGCTGTGAATGTTCCTTCCTATATTGAAATGACTTAGCTCCTAGGCACTTACGTGCAACCACAGTCGGCAGGCTGGTGTGGCTGCCCTTCCCAACATATTTGCTATCTGGCTCTATACAAGAGAAAGTTTGCCCATCTCTGGATTAATGCAATACCACAAATGCACTTCAGCCCAACAGAGACCAGGATGTCTTTCTAAATTACTAGTCTATGAATTGATGAGGTCTCTGTGTATTTCCTAACATGCACTTATCAGATGCTTAGATTGAGTAGTCCTCTCCCTGGCTCGGGATCCTACTGAGTCATTGTGGTCTGTCAGCTATGCATCCGGGCTCAAAGCTGGGTTAGAATGTATTTTACTTCCCTAGATAGTATCTTTGTGATATTACCACCCTGGAGGATTTGTTTCCACTTCGATTCAATCAGATTAGTCCATTTGGTGTGCTCTTCTGTAGGTGAGAGAGACCTGAATTTGGAACCCAATTGATGTCCCAACTCCATTACTGCAGAACTGGGTGACTCTGAACATCTTGGCGTGAGGCAGACTAATCAGGAAGACTTATATCTGGCTCTCCCTGGAATCCTCCTCCCTGTGTTATGGAGAGGCAACACTGAGGTGGTCACAAGCATCAGCTCCAAGACTCTGGTTTTCTGAGTCCAAGTTTCAAACTCATTACTTAACTGGTGCTTTGGCCAAGTGGCCTCACTTCCTGTATCTTGGTTTCACCATTTGTACACTGGGAATGATGACCATGGGCTCTAATTCCTAGGGTAATGGAGACTTAATGAATTAACATTGCTCAAGGAAGCCAAGCGACATGTCAGCTAAATAAACACAAGCTGTTTGTTGATCCAAAACAATATGTGTGCAAAGTCTGAGATTGTGAGCTGGAGATGGGGCACAGCTGGACTCACTCTTTCTGCTCTAGAGGTCCCAGAATATGAATGGTGTCCTCTTAAGGTCATAACTGTTGTAAGTAGATGCTAAAAAGGGACACAGATCAATTGCAGAAGGGTGGTCAGGCTTCAGAACCAAGTCCTCCTGGGAAGGCATGGATGTTGAAGAGCAGATTAGCCTGTAGGTGGAAGGGGAGCAAGGATAGTGGGACTCAATGGCTGTCAATGAAAATGGGGACAAAAATGCTTTTCACCTTGAGAATAAAACCAGGCGAAAAATAGACATTTTAGCAGAGAGAGTGTCTGCTCAGTCTTCACCAAGTCTGGCTGACCCTTCTCAGCTGGGGTGCTGCAAGGAGCATCTCCTTTAAGGTACAGAATTGGATGAGATGAGACATACAAGGCCCTTTCCAGATACAACAGTCCAGATGAATATGTCTGTTGGCTTCAAGATCGGACTACTGATAAGTGTAGTAGGAACAAAGCCATTGCCATTGCTATTGCTATTTTAAACTTCTAAACTTTGAAGCTTGCCAAGAACTTTATAAAGAATGTCTGCTCAGATGTCCCAGGCTGCCTCCTGATGAAGTGCTCAGTGGCCTGACATTGCTATAAGATACCTCTCCCCCTGAGCCCCTACCCCCACCACCTTCTTCCCATGGATTATGACATATGGATGGTGGTGACAGCTCCTGGCAAGGTCAGGAGTCAGCCCAGCTTGGCATGTCCTAGAAAGGCTATTTGTCTGAGAGCCGTCATTGCTCAAGAACCCAAAGTAGGACCTCCAAACTCTTTTGCTAATTACTATTGAAATTTCAAAAGGACCATCCAGACCCAGCCCCTCGTTTGTCTGGAATGCCGTGGCATCTGGACTTTATTTCTACGGCCTGAAAGTCTGTGAAGTCATTCTGCCTCGGCCAAAACAAGCACAGAGAGTTCTGGTTATGAGACAATAAAAGTTTATTAGGTTCTAGAATTACATTACGGTATGACTTGTTTTACATGGTCTTAGAAAAGCCATGGTTCAGATCAAGCTCTGCTCCTGACACCATCTACCTGACCAGCCATGGAACAGATGGGTAGTGAACTCTCTCGGTCCCTGGAGGCATCAGGTGGAGCCTGTGCAACCACTTACCTGAGGAGTGCACTATGGAAGGGATTCTCAATCAGTAGAAGAGGGGCAGCAAACTCAAGCACCTACAAAGGCCAGGAAGACAATGGAAAGAAGGAATTTGGGCAGCTATGGACAGGAGAGACAGACAGTGTGACTGTGGAACAGAAAGCCCACTTTCATGAGTGCCCTCATGCCAATTGGATTGCCAGACTGTCTGATTCTTCTAAGAGAAGCTGGGAATCTTGATTTGTATGTAAAAAATCTCTCAATTTTCAAATGTTGGAAACTAATTTGAATGTTCTTGGAATGCCAGTTTGCCACTTTTGCAAATAGAGAGTCATCCTTTGCTGAGTATCATGACAGAAGTCTGCATGGCTGACTGTGGCCTCAGTAAGACCCTTTGTTCTTAGGAGACTCTGTTAGCCTTAGATCAAAACCTACAAAGACTTTAATCCCATTCATCCACTTGCAGCCTTCCCTAGAGAAAGGAGCACTGGCCTGAGGGTGAGGAGGCATGGGGTCTGGTCTCTGTGTGCCTCGGGAAAGTCTGTCCTTCTCTGGCTGCAGCTACCCCTTCTGGAATTGGCCAGAAGAGGGAGCATCTCCGGCCCCTGCCAGTTCAAATGGTCTAGGATATCATCTGGGGGTAACCCAATGTGAAGAGCATTCAAAAGCACAACAGGTTCTTGATTTTTGGTGACGTTTTCTAGATTGTGCATCTTTAGATAGTTTCAAAACTCAGAAAAGAGGCTTTGCTGGTGGTTTCCACCGTGTGCCAAAATCTTAGGGAGGCTTTGCTGGTGGTTTCCATCGTGTGCCAAAATCTTAGGGTTGATGGAGTTGATCTGTCAGCATTCATCAAATGCCGATGGTGAAGATTAGGTGGTGATAGAGGCAGATGGGGCTGGTGATAGGTAGGAAATGGCAGGTGAAGGGTCACCCAGGGACCTGGCATCTTGTGGCTATTCTCATTGACTGTGGCCCAGGTAGTCCTGCCTGTTTCTGGCCTCAGTCTCCTCTTCTAAAAATAAGAGGGTTGGCTAGATGGTTTCATTCTAACACTAGTTTTGTCATCTGTATTAGGACTTTAATTTTTAAAAATTCAGCAAATGCTTCTTAACCACCCATTGGTGATAGGCACCATGGATGCAGGTAGGGAAAAAGGAGTACTTGCCTTTGTGGCACTTACAGTCTTGAGGGGAGACAGTGAATAGTCTCAGAAAGGAACAGTGTGCTCAGGAAGCACTATGACAAGATTAGAGAGTTTTCAACAGGATACTCAAGCCTAGCAGGACAGGGACTGCTCCTTTGAGGAAGCGACTCTTGGGCTGAGGTCCAAGAGGTGCTTTGAGGTAAGGAGGACAAGAAAAGCATTCTGGGGGAGGAACAGCATGGGCAAAATCTGTGCCAGGTGGGCAAAGGGCTTGTTTGAGGCCCCTAGAGGAGACCATGCTGTAGGTGCAGAAAGAAAGATGGAGTCTGGTGAGCAGGAGGCAGGTAGGCAGGGGAGGGAGGTGAGGGGAGAGGCAGGTAGACAGGGAGGCTGGTGGATGGGCAGGCAGGAGAGTGGGAGGCAGGTGGGGGAGAAGCAGGTAGACGGGGAGACTAGTGGGTAGGGAGGCCAGTGAGCGGGAGACAGGTGGGGGCAGAGGCAGGTAGACAGGAAGGCTGGTGGATGGGGAGGCAGGTGAGTGGAGAGACGGGGAGGCAGGTGGCTGGGGAGACTGGCCACGTTTGGCATGAGCCGGACCCTGTGGATGCCTGTGGCCCATAGAGGAGACAAAGAACTTGGTGCTGAGAATACTGGGAAGTGTCTGAAGGATTTCAAGTAAGGAGAGACAGGATCAGATCTGGATGCTATTGGGAAGAGACAGGTGCTGGTGGGCAGGCCTGGGGGTGCACAGGAGATGCAGTAGAGGAGAGGCAATGGGGGTCTGGCCGGTATGGCAGCACCCAAGACAATGAGTGGTCAGATGTGGAAACTATTTAGGATTTCGAATCCACGGGGCTTGGTGATGGATGGACCACCCCAGCTCTGGAAGGACGATGAGGCCAACTCTGGGCTCTCGGGGCAAGCCCACCTGATGGTGAGTCAGCCTCAGATCTCTGTGTGTCCACAGTTCCTGGGCCCCAGAAGCAACCCATGTGGGCGGTGCCTGTAGCTCAGTGGGTAGGGCGCCGACCCCCTATGCTGGAGGTGGAGAGTTCAAACCCAGCCCCGGCCAAAAACTGCCGAAGCAACCCGTGTGGAAGGCAACCCCTAAGATGTTCCCATAGCACTTCCTGGTCTCCCACCTTTCTCTTGAGTGTGGGATAGACCTGTCAACTAGCACCTAATAAGTAGAATAAGTCAGAAGTGATGGGTGAAGAGGCCGAGTAATAGACCCGCGGCTGCCATCTTAGGCACCTTGTTTTGCCTCTCCATCCTTACACCAGGGAGGGCCAGTGGCCCTATGGAGAAGCCCACATGAATGAGCTGGGAGATGGACCTTCCAAGGCCTGCCAACAGCTATGTGAGTTTGGAATCGGGTCCTCCGTCAGGCAAGTGTTGAAGTGACTACCACCAAGGCCAACACAGACACCAGCTTCATGGAAACCCTTGAGTCAGAACCACCCAGTGAAGCCACTATCAGAATTCTGACGCATAAAAAGGAAGAGAGAATTGTGCGTTATTTCCAGCTTGTCAGTTTTGGGGTAATTCATAGGCAGCAGTGGGTAACCAATATTGTCTTTCTGCCACAAGCTGAGCTCTCGGCCTCCCTGGGGCTGGGAAGGAAAGAGTTAACCCCAAAGCCCAGGCTGCAGCATGGTTAGTGCCTCCAGCTAGAAGAATAGTTCATTACAGAGTTAGCCAGTGGCTTAGCCAACATTTGGGTCTGCTGCCAGCTGGGGCTCAGCCCTCCTTGGTGCCTGTCATAGCAGGGGGTGGGGGGACTTGAAGGGGGAGCTTTCTGGAAACTGACAGATTTATTAGCAGCTTTGCCTCCCTGCATCTGCCCAGGATGCACCAGCTGCCCGTGAGCTGACCAGTCCATGTCCCTGGCGGGGGTCAGGGCTGCCTCAACTCCTCAGCTCCAGGTCCTAGGTCTGCTGTGAGGCCAGGAGGGAGCTGCCGAGGGGCTATGCTAAACCCCAGAGACTGCTAATAACCAGGCCGACGTGTAGGGAGCCCCTCCTGGGTGATAAGCCCTCACTCACCATCTTATTTAATCCTCTCAATAATCTTGCTAAAGTAGGAAAGCCTATTACTTCCATTTTGCAGGTGAGAAAACTGAGGCCCAAGGTTTTATACTTGGAAAGCCCAGGGCAGCCTGGAGACCCCAAAGTCTGCATGGTGATCTGCTCTGCCTCCTCGGTCACACAGCAGTGAGGATTATGAACCAGCTGCATTAGTGGTTCAGGGGAGCTGCTTCAGGGAATGAGGCAGGAGGGCTGAGGAGTCAGGCATGTGACGCCATCCCTGCTCCAGTGAAAGCAGCTCCACTGTTCTGTGCCCTGCCATTAAGGCACGTGCAAAATTTCATTTGAAAAACAGTTACAAAAACAAAGCAAAACAAAACCAAGTTGCGTAGTGTTTCAGAAATGTGTGGTCTGAACTGAAAATGTTCCGGTCCTATGTCCCCACATACTGTGTGACCTGGAGACAGTTGTCCCTATCTCGTGGGGCTTTATGGAGGATTCAAGGAAGTCAGATGCGTTAAGCCCATAACACAGCACAAGGCACATGGTACGAACTTGGTGTGGTGGTCTTGTTTTCTAAGAAGGATTTGCTTTCAAAAAAGATGACTGTGGACTGGGCATGGTGCTCCCACTTATAATCCCAGCACTCTGGGAGGCCAAGGTGGGTAGATCGCTTGAGGTCAGGAGTTGGAGACCAGCCTAGGCAACATAGCAAGACCCCATCTCTTAAAAAAATAAAAAAAATTATCTGGGTGTGATGGCACCCAGCTACTCAGGACCGAGGCAGGATCCCTTAGGCCCAGGCTGTAGTGAAATATGACAACTATACTGCCACCGTACTCCAGTCTCGACAACAGAGACCCTGTGTGAAAGAAAAGAAAAGAAAAGGAAAAGGAAAGAAGGAAAGGAAGGAAAGAAAGAAGACTGGGGTGGAAAAACATTACTCTAGGCAATAGGGAGCCTTTAAAGGCTTCCCACAGAGTGACCTCCCTCATGTTCATGTTTGTGGAGAGGCCCCGGCCCAGTGCCCACCACACTTGGGGAGCTGTGTGCTCTGCAGGGGGAACTTGAACTAGGAAGATAAGCCTGGTGGGGCCACAGAAAGGGAGGAGAAATAACGGCTGTGGGTTTTCTCTGAAAGCAGAGCCTAGAGGAGGTAGAGTGGACAGTGATAAGATTAGGGACCATTAAATGGAGCCATAAATCCTGGTTCATTATCCTTATAGTACCCAAGGGATTAAGTTAACTTTAAGAGGAGCCAAAGGAAAGAAGAGAGGCCACCTCTGAGGGCCAACTGTGAGAAGAGCTGATGTTCAGATTCTCACTCTGAGTCCAAGTTCTTTCTCCAGCACTCCTGGGGCCGCCCACCCTGTACCTGCTTGAACCCTTCCAGTGATGGGGAGCTCACTCATGTGTAGAATGTCCTGTTCCCACAAGGTTCATCTCTGAATGTTCACAAGACTTCTTGCTCCCCATGGGCAAAACTTCCCCCCAGCAGCTTCATTCAATAATTCAGTAAGTCTTTGGGCGCCTGCAAAGTGTCAGGCTTCTCATGAGAAGGGAGGACATATCACCAGACAAGGGATGTTCCCTGCTCTTAGGGCAGCTGGGGGAAGGCATTACACATAACTACATCGTGTAATGTCAGGAGATGATGAGTGCTGCGACAAAAATTACAATAAGGGCCCAGCACGGTGGCTAATGCCTATGATCCTAGCACTCTGGGAAGCTGAGGTGGGTGGAATGCCTGAGCTCAGGAGTTCAAGGCCTGCCTGAGCAAGAGTGAGACCCCATTTCTACTAAATAAAAATAGAAAAACTTAGCTTGGCATTGTGGTGGGCACCTGTAGTCCCAGCTACTCAGGAAGCTGAGGCAAAAGGATCACCTGAACTCATGAGTTTGAGGTTGCTGTGAGCTAGGCTAACACCATGGCTACTAGCCATGGGCAACAGAGCAAGACTCAGTCTCAAAAAAAAAAAAAAAAATGACAGTTGGGTGACATGACATTGAGTGACTACCCTTGATGGAGTAATCAGGGAAAGGCCTCTCTAAGACACGTGAATGACCAGAAGATGACGGCTGCAATAATATCTTCTATTCCACTTGCTCTTACACAGCGTGACTTGCCAATCCCTCAGCAAGAGATGGAGTCTGTTTCCCCACCTTTTGATTCTGGGTAGGACCTGTGATGGCTTTGACAGAGGCCATATAGCAAGAGTGATACTGTGTCATTTCTGGATGTGACCTTTAACTAATCTGGCAGCTTTAGCTCTTCATAGCTTGGAAATCTGTTTCTGAGGCCACTCTTTCCTGGAACTCAGTTACCATGCTGGGAGAAGCCCAAGCCATGTGGAGTGGTCAACAGGCTAACAGGTCACAACAGGTCACTCCCAGACAGCAACAAGTATTGACTGCCAGCCGTGTGAGTGAGCTGTCTTGAATATATAGCCCAATTGAGCCTTCAGATGACTGCTATAGAAAGTAGCTGTAGCTATAGAAAGAAACACCCAGCTGAGCCCAGTCAACCCACGGAAGCATAGTAAATCATGAGTTTCTGTCTTGGGTTGTTTGTTTGAGAGAGGGTCTCACTCTGTCACCAGAGTGCAGTGATGTCATTGTAGTTCACTACAACCTCAAACTCCTAGGCTCAAATGACCTTCCTGCCTTAGCCTCTCACGTAAACAGGACTACAGGTGCCCACTACAATACCTGGATAATTTTTTGATTTTTTTTTTTTTTTTTTTGTAAAGATGGGGACTCATTCTTGCTCAGGCTGGTCTCAAACTCTGACCTCAAATGATCCTCCCATCATGGCCTCCCAGAGTGCTAGGATTATAGGCATGAGCCACCACACCAGGCTGTAAATTAATGTTTTAAGTCACCAACTTTGGGGGTGGTTTGTTATGCAACAATAACTAGAATGCCAGTATTCTAGACATAGAAAATAGCTTTGTACAAAGATCCTCAAGAGGGAAAGAGATTGGGATATTTGAGAAACCACAAAAGTCCATTTTGGCTAAAGAATAGTGGGCAATTGCCAGATTATGCAGACCACGGCAAGACAACAGGGAGATAGCACACGGCTTAGATAAGAGGAGACATGATTGGATTTATCTTTCTAAAGATGCTTCTGGCTGGTGGGTTGTAAGCAGCAGAACAGTCACCAGGAGACCACTATGGAGGCTGTTGGATTTGTGCAGGTGGGAGATTCTGGTGACTTGGACCAGGTGGTTAGTGCGGTGGTGACAAGAAGTTCACAGATTCAAGATGTGCTTGGGAGGCAAAATCAACGGGACTTGATGGATTGGATTTAGGTAAGGAAAAGACACTTGGGCATTTCTTAATTTTTGTCTTAAGCAACCAAATGCATGGTGGCGCCATTTGCTAACACTAGGCAGATCTGGGAAGGAATAGTTAGAAGAAAAGCCAGGGATTCTCTTTTTTTTTTAATTAATTTATTTTTTATTTCAGGTTAGTGTGAGAATACAAACAAGCAAATCACAATATTTGAATTTCTTAGGTAGAGTCCCTCTTGTAGTTATGTCCTGCACCCAAAAGGTGTGCATGCTTCCCTACATTGTGCCCATTCCGTGGGAGCACTCCAAACCCCCCTTTCCCCTCTCCCTCAGTTCCCCTCCCACAACTTGAATTGACATGAGTTTTTCTCCTATGAGGCATGAATTAGATCATCTACTGGCTTCATATTATTATTGAGTCCATTGGATACTTGCCTTTCCATTCTAGTGATGCTTTACTGAGAAGAATGTGTTTCAACTGCATCCAGGTTAATACAAAAGATGTGAAGTCACCCTTTTTATGGCTGAATAGTATTCCATGGTGTGTGCACATACCACAGCTTATTAATCCATTCCTAAGTTGCTGGGTATTTAGGCTGTTTCCACATCTTGGCGATTGCAACCTCAAAATCATAGGCTCAAATGACCTTCCTGCCTTAGGAAGAAATTAAATTGAGCTGTAATAAACAATCCGGTGGGTATGTCCTGAGGATTTTTTTTCTTCTGGGTCGATGCCTAAGTAGTGGGATTGCAGGGTCAAATGGGAGATCTAATTTGAGTTCTTTTTTTTTTTTCTGAGACAGAGTCTCACTATGTTGCCGTCGGTTGAGTGCTATGGTGTCACAGCTCACAGCAACCTCAAACTCTTAGGATTAAGCGATTCTTTTGCCTCAGCCTCCCAAGTAGCTGGGAGTACAGGCGCCTGCCACAATGCCCAGCTATTTTTGTTGTTGTTGTTGAATTTGTCATTGTTGTTTAGCAGGCCCCAGCCGGGTTCGAACCCACCAACCCCAGTGTATGTGGCTGGCTCCCTAACCACTGAGCTATGGGCCCCAACCCTAATTTGAGTTCCTTAAGGATTCTCCATACTTCTTTCCAAAGAGGTTGTATTAGTTTGCAGTCCCACCAACAGTGTAAAAGTGTTCCCCTCTCTCCACATCCATGCCAGCATCTACAGCTTGGGATTTTGTGATATGAGCTAATCTTACTGGGGCTAGGTTATATCTCAGGGTAATTTTGATTTGCGTTTCTCTGACGATTGGGGACAATGAGCATTTTTTCATGTTTGTTAGCCATTTGTCTGTCTTCCTCAGATAAGGTTCTGTTCATGTCTCTTGCCCTACGATAGATGGGATTGTTAGCTCTTTTTTGATTAATTTGAGTTCTCTATAGATCCTAGTTATCAAGTCTTTGTCTTTTGACCATGTTAAGTCTGAGATTCTCAGAACTTTCCTAGCAGAGACATGAGTAGGCAGCTGGTATATGAAGCTGATGTTTGGTGGAGAGGTCTGGGTGGACCATCCTTGTACTGATGGTATTTAAAGTCGTAAAACCAGATGAGTTCACCAAGGTCATGCACATAGGTAGAAAAGAGAAGCCGCTTAAGGACTGAGCTCTCAGACAGGGTCATTTACGGGTCAAAAAGAGAAGGAAATACCAGTGAAGGGGACTGAGAAGTGGCCAGTGATGGACGAGAACCAGGAGATCACAGGGCCCTGGTAGTCAGGTGAAGAAAATATTTCAAGAAAGAGAGCATGATCAGGGATGCCAAATGCTGCTGCTGGTTTAGCAAAGTGATTGTGGATTTGGCAACGTGGAGGCCACTGGTTAAAAATATTCATTTTCTCTCTCTACTGGTCTGCCGGGTCCTCTCTGGTCGGAGTACACTTCTTGCCCCATTGATGAAAGTCTGGACATTCCAAGGAAAGTCTTGCCTTGCCCAATGGAATATGAGTAGTTCTATGAACTACTCACAAGCAGAAACTGTAAAAGCTGCCATCCCGTGGGTCTAACAGTGCTCTACTTGTGATACTGGCCTGTCCCACTTAGGGGGAGCTCTTTTAACTTGGGTCTCAGAATGAAGAGCACGCAGAGAAGAGAGGAAGTCAGATTCCAATGAAGAAGCTTTCATGTAAGAAAGGAAGAAACTTTCATTGTTTTAAATCATTGAGATTTTGAGGTTGATTGTTACTACTAGCATAACTTAAGCATGTATCCCTAATCAATAGATTCTACAGGTTGCCTGTTTGGTGGTATCTCTATCTAAATAATTTCATACCCTATATATTATTTAGTGTCTTGTTTCCTTTTCTGAATATTATTTTTAGGAATCACTCGTGTTGCATGTGGCTGTAGTTCATCCATTTTCATTGCTATGTGGTATTCCATTGAAGAACTAGATTTCAATTCACTGGTCCATTCTATTGTTAAAGAACATTTGAATTATTTGGGGTTGTTATGAACAGTGCTGCTATGAATCTTCCAGAATATGTATCATGGTGCACAGTCTGTAGGGCACAAGAGTGGGATTGTTGGGCCATGATATACCTGTAGCCTTAATTTTAAGAGATAATGTCAATGGTTTTCCGAAATTATAACATTTTATATAACTTAGAAGATTCCTAGTTGATCCATATCCTTAATGATATTTAGCAGTAAGTCTTTCAACTATTATCTATTGAGTGAGTATGCAATATTTTGCATAAAATATTGTTAGGCTTTGATTTACATTTTTCTGTTTAAAAGATGGAATGATTTTTCATAAGATGTTTTGTTTGTTTGTTTGTTTGTTTGTCCTTTTGAGACAGAGTCTCACTCTGTTGCCAATGTAGAGTGCCTTGGCATCAGCCTAGCTCACAAGCAACCTCAAACTCCTGGGCTCAAGTGATCCTCTTGCTCAACTTCCTGAGTACCTGGGTCTACAAGCACCTGCTACCATATGTGGCTAATTTTTCTATTTTTGTTAGAGATGGGATCTCGCTTGCTCAGGCTGGTCTCAAACTCCTGATCTCAAGTCATAGTCCTGTTTCAGTCTCCCAGAGTGCTAGGATTATAGGCATGAGCCACCACACACACCCTGTAGCTTTGATTTCTTAATTTTCTTATTATTTGTTGTTTTATAGAAATACATTTTAATATATTTATTTTGTGGCTCAGCACCTGTAGCTCAGTGGCTAGGGCACCAGCTACATACACTGGAGCTGGCAGGTTTGAATCCAGCCAGGACCTGCCAAACAACAACTACAACTGAAAAATAGCCGGGCATTGTGGTGGCTGCCTGTGGTCTCAGCTACTTGAGAAGCTGAGGAAAGATAATTGCTTATGCCCAAGAGTTTGAGGTTGCTGTGAGCTGTGATGCCATGGCACTCTACCTAGGGTGACATGGTGAGACTCTGTCTCAAAAAAAAAGAAAAAATATATATATATATATATTTATTTATTTTATATCCAGTAAGAATGCTGAATTTTCTTGTTAATGCTGTAGATTGTTTCAGATTTTCTCTGTACATCATTATATCTATAACAGACTTTGAAAGTTGACTGTTTTGTTTCTTCTCCAAATATTACCTCTTTTCTTTCTTTCTTTCTTTTTTTTTTTGCCTTACTAACCTCAGTAAGACCTCCAGCCAAATCTTGAATAATATTAGTGTGGTGAGCATCCAATATGGGACTTGATTATGTTCTTAAAAGCTTCCAATATTTTACCATAATTATAATAAGTGCAGACTTTATCAAATTAATGAAATTCCCTAATTTTTCTAGTATTGAAATCCTAAATGAACATTAAACATTTATCAAATGGTTTTCTGCACATAATCATGAAGTGGTTATCTTTTAATCAATTTGTGTGTTGAATTACATTAACTGATTTTTTTAGGGTAAAGTTGACTTTGTATTCCTGAGGTTAACGCATGTTGGTGGTCATGGTACTCTTTTATATATTGATGGATTTGATGAGCTAATATTTTATTAAGGATTTTTCATCTGTATGTAAAAGATTGACCGATAATTTTGCTTTCTTGCAGTGTCCTTTCCTATTTTGGTATGAAAGTTATGGCAGCCTCATAAAATGAGGTGAGGATTATTCAGTTGTTTTTTATTCCCTACAAAAGATGGTCAAAATCAAAATTGTTTCTTTGCAGATTAGATAGAACTTACTAGTGAAGCCATCTGGGTTTAAAGTTTTTCTTTATGGGAAGGGTTTTAAGAACTGACTCAATTTCTTTTAATTGTTAGAGGATTACCTGTAGGTTTTCTACTTTATCTCAAATCAAAATTTCTATTATATCTTTCTAATAATAATGGTTTTTCCATTTCATTTAAAATTTCAGATTTATTGAATCAAAATTATTTTAAATGGCCTCATTTTTAAAATGTTGGCATCACCTGTGGTATCTGTTGTGCTGTCCCATTTTTTATTCCTCATGTTGGTTTCTTCCTGTGCTTTTTCTCTACCCCGGTTTTATTCAGGGGGTTGTCAATTTTTTTTCTTTTTTTGAAACAGAATCTCACTATGTTGCCCTTGGTAGAGTGCTCTGGCATCATAGCTCACAGCAACCTCAAACTCTTGGGTTTAAGCAATTCTGTAGCCTCAGCTTCCCAAGTAGCTGGGACTACAGCTGCCCACCACAGTGCCTGGCTGTTTTTTTGTTGTAGTTGTCATTGTTGTTTAGTCTCACTCTGTCACCCTGGGTAAAGTGCTCTGGCATCATAGTTCACAGCAACCAGGCCAAGTTAGAGCCCGCCAGCCCCAGTATATGTGGCCAGTGCCCTAACCACTGAACTACAGGAGCTGAGCCAGGTTTGTCAATTTTATTGGTCATTTCAAATAGCCAAGTTTTTGGTTGGATTAACTCTATTTGAATCTTTGTTGTTCTATTTTATTCATTTATGTTCTTCCATTTGTTATTTTTTAATCTACTTTTACTTGTTTGACAAGTAAAAGTACTTGTTTGACATTCTTTTTTCTATTTCTTGGAGTAGGTATATTTTATCAATTTTCTTTTCTTCTCTGACATATGTATTTAAGACTATAAAATTTCCTCCAGGTACTAATTTACCTACATCTACAAATTTTGATATGAATTTTCCTTATTGACCATTGATTCAAAATATTTTCTAACTAGCTTTATCAGTTCTTCTTTAATCTTTTATTTATCTATTTATTAATTTCCTAGATGTGGAGATTTTATAATTATTTCTTATTTTATTATTGATTTAATGTATGCTTTAGTTACTATATCTAGCTGGTCAGATAATATGCTATATATGATTTTGGTTCTTTGAAATTTGGTGTGACTTGCTTTAAAACCCAGAGTATAGTCAAATTTTGTAAATTTTCTCATGTGTGTGTGTTTTTTTGGGGAAGGGGACAGAGTCTCACTCTGTCACCCTGGGTAAAGTTCTCTGGCATCATAGTTCACAGCAACCTCAAACTCTTGGGTTTGAGGAGTCCTTTTGCCTCAGCCTCCCAAGTAGCTGGGACTGCAGGCCATGACTCCCAGCTGGTTTTTCTATTTTTGGGAGAGACAGAGTTTTGCTCTTGCTCAGGCTGGTCTCGAATTGCTGAGCTCAAGCAATCCACCAGCCTCAGCCTCCCAGAGTGCTAGGATTCCAGGCGTGAGCCGCCACATCCACCCTATTATGTGTTTGAAAATAACAGGCTGCATGCAATGTTTTCTATGCACAAGCATGTCCATTGTTTGTTTTGTTTAATCCTCAGAGTAGAGACTATAAGTGCTCATTCTTATTTGCTTCTCCTCTCTTTTCTAGGGACAGAGGAAGATGTATCCCAGCACCCTTGGAGATGGAACGGACCATATGACCAGTTGTAGCTAAAGAGATATGAGTGGAATGATATGTATAACTTCTAGGCCACGGTGCTACCTCTCTGCTTTCATTTCTTTAGAAGCATCTGGGGAAACCATATGTGGAGATGGCAGAGAGACATGATGAGAGAAGCCTGGATCCCTGGGTCACAGCATGAGGGGAACTGTCGTGACAGTTGCTTGAATCCATTGAAATTAATATGAATGAGAAATGAACCTTGGTTGTATTAAGTTACCAAGACGTAGGGTTTCTTTGTTACTGCAATAACCTCTCTTATCTTGATAAACACATCTTCTGATCTATCTTGACTTTTTGCTTCCTTCTTCTGGAAAATCCTGAGAGAGATATAATGACTCTTCCATTGCAGTTTGGATTTGTGTATCTTTCTTTATAGTTCTATCAATTTTTGTTTTGTACATTTTAAAACTAACTCCTTAGGTGTCTATAAAATTAAAGTAATTATATGTTCTAATAAATTGAAACATTTATCATTATAGAGTGCCCTTTTATCTCTAGTAATACTTTTAATCGTAAAGTTTTTTATTTTATATTAATATAGCCATATTGCCATTCTTTTGCAGGTTATATTTTATTGCTTTCTTTATTTTATTTATTTATTTATTTATTTATTTATTTATTTATTTATTTATTTATTTATTTATTTTTTGTGGTTTTGGGCCAGGGCTGAGTTCGAACCCGCCACCTCTGGCATATGGGGCCGGCGCCCTACTCCTTTGAGCCACAGGCGCCGCCCTATTGCATTCTTTTACTTTTAACTTTTTTATATCTTTTTGTTTCCTATATGTCTCTTATAAATTACATGAGGTTGGACTTTTCAGATCCAAGCTATCAATCTTTGTTTTTTAACTGGAGCGCTTAGTCTTTTGATATTTAATGTAATTATCAATGCATGTGGGTATAAAACCACCAGATTGATTTGTGCATTTTCGTTATCTCATTCCTTCTTTCCTTCCTTTTCTCCTTCCCTCCTCTCTCTCCTTCCTTGCTGCCTTCCTTCTTCCCTCTTTCTCTTCTCTTCTCTCCCCTCCCCTGCCCTCCCCTCTTCTTTCTTTCCACTTTGGATTGTTTTTTCATTCTCTTTCCTCTCTCCACTAGTTTGGAGTTTATTTCTATTCTTATCCTTGGAAGTACTACATGAATATTTAACTTACCATAATCTAAAGGTAATCAGTACTGTTGCCCTTTTCCCAGGCCTTAGAACACTGTAACTTTACTTTGACATATATGCTATAGTTTTTGTATATTTTAATTATTTTTTAAAAGGTAAATTCTACAAGACGTTATATTATTATTCCATATTCTTCTTCTTTTTTTCTTTAGAGACAGGGTCTCACTTCGTCACCCTCGGTAGAGTGCCGTGGCGTCACAGCTCACAGCAACCTCCAGCTCTTGGGCCTAGGCGATTCTCTTGCCTCAGCCTCCCAAGTAGCTGGGACTACAGGTGCCCACCACAATGCTATTTTTTGTTGCAGTTTGACCGGGGCCAGGTTTGAACCTACCACCCTTGGTAAATGGAGCCAGTGCCCTAATCACTGAGCTACACCACCCTATATTATTAATTCTTAACCTGCAGATGTATTTATCAGTTTCTTTCCTCTTCCTTTTCTTCTCAAACTTTCCATCAGGATTCATATTCCTTCTACATGAATAGAATTTTCTTTAATGAGATTCAATAAGCAGAAAGTGCTTTTTTTTTTTTTTTTAATCTGAAAATGCTTTTATTTAAGCTTTATCCTTGAAATACGTTCTGGTGAGTATAGAATTTTAGTTGAGTACTTATTTTCTTTCACACATTGAAGATATCATTTTACGATCACCTGACTTGCATTATTGCTGTTTCAAATTCCTTCTCATACTGTCATTCCTTTGAAGGTTATTTGTCTTATTCTCTGATGCTCATTAGATTTTTCTCGTTGGCTTTCATGTTCTTCTGCCTTACTATTATGTATCTAAACATGGATTCATTCTTATTATTTTGCTTGGGATTTGTTGGAATTTTTGAATTTTTTGATTAGTTGCTCTCACAAGTTTTGGAAAGTTCTCTGTCATTATTTCTTCAGTTATTGTGTCTGCCCCATTTTCTCTCTTATATCCTTGTGAAATACCTATTTTATACTTTCTCAGTCTCTCATCCATGTCTCCCAACTTCTCTTTTATGTTTTATACCTCTCTGTTTCTCTATACTATGTTCTGGATCATTTATCTTCTGCTTCACTAATTCTTTTTCTTTCTTTTTTTTCTTTGAGACTGAGTCTCACTCTTGCCCTGAGTAGAGTGCCATAGCATCATCATAGCTCACATCAACCTCAAACTTCTGGGCTCAAGCAATCTTCTTGCCTCAGCCTCCCCAGTAGCTGGGACTACAGGTGCCCACCAAGATGCCTGGCTAGTTTTTATTTGTTTTTGTTTTCTATTTTGAGTAGACAGAGTCTCACTCTTGCTCAGGCTGGTCTTGAACTCCTGAGCCCAAGTGATCAACCCACCTGAGCCTTCCAGAGTGCTAGGATTACAAGTGTGAGCCACCACACTTGGCTCAAATTTTTATTATGGCAAAATGTTAATAATATAAAATTTACCATCTTAACCCTTTCTAAGTGTACAGTTTAATACTAAATTCATTAATAATGTTGTGCAACCATCTGTATTTAGTTCTCTTAATTCTGCTAGGGCTTTTTATGGTTTCTGTTCCCTGCACAGTCATGGAGGAAACTAAAGTTATCATCATCATTGAATCATTTTGTGTTTACTTAAGAAAGAAAAAAAGCCCAATCAAATTCTAGGCTGTTTCTACAGGGGATGCAAGGATGATGAATCAGTCTTGGAACCTTCCATTGAGGACTTATTTCCTAAGGAGGAGGTTAATGTCAGGAAAAAAGTCATTTAGAATGAATTCCATGTACCTTCTGTGAATGCTTATTTTGTGCCCAACACATTGCTGCATGCCAGGTCCAAAGAAGGTAAGAAGATACACTCTTTTCTCTCCAAAAGTTCATAGTATAATAGCAGAGATGAGACAGGCACTTAAATAATCATGCAAAATATAGTTGCATGCTAGGCACATGATCAGTGCCTTTTAAATCATCTGAGTGAATGATGTGACTTGTCATGGGAGGGCAGAGAAAAAATAAATTGCTTCTGATTAGAGTATATTAAGGAAATTTTTGTTAATGGTATGTGAGCCAGGCCTTAGAAATCAGCTATTTTTGGACAACCAGAGAGCTCGGAGAAGGTAGGAAAATTCAGTAGTAGAATAACATGACTGGAGGCATGGAGTATCTTTTTTATCTTAAACTGCTCCATTGAGATACAATTTACATACCATAAATTTCACCCATTTAATGTATACAATTCGATGCGTTTAAGTATATTTAGGAGTTGTGCCACCATCACTATAATTTAATTTTAGAACATTTTCATCATCCCGAAAGGAAAGTACTCATGAGCGGTCATTCCCTGTCCTCCCACCCCTCCCCCCCACCACAGCCACAGGCAACCACTAATTTGTTTTCTATTTTGTTTATTCTGGACATTTCTTATAAACAGAATTTGTAGAACATGTGGTCTTTTGTGACTGGCTTCTTTCATTTAGACAAGGTTTTCAAGTTTCATCCATGTCGTAGCCTGTATCAATCCTTTATCCCTTTTCATTGCAGAACAGTATTCCATTTGATGGACATTTGTGTTCTTTCCACTTTTTGGTTGATGTGAACATTCATATACAACTTTTGTATGGACATATTTTTGTATTTTTCTCATTCCATTAAGACTGGAATTCATAGGTAAAATGGTAGGTAGCTCTATGTTGAATCTTTGGAAGAAGTGCCAAACTGGTTTCCAAAGTAGCTGCTCTAGTTTTTTTATGTCCTCACCCACACTTGTTATTATGTCTTGCTGATCTTAGCATCTGGTAGGTGTAAAGAGGCATCTCTTTGTGGTTTTGATTTTTATGTCTCAATGGCTAATGATGTTGAACATCTTTTTATGTCCTTATTAACCATTTGTAATCTTTCCAAGGGAAATATCTATTCAAATCCCGTTACCCAGGCTAGAGTGCCATGGTGTTAGCCTAGCTCACAGCAACCTCAAAACTCCTGGGTTCAAGCCATCTTCCTGCCTCAGCCTCCTGCGTGTCTAGGACTGCAGGTACTCGCCACAACACCTGGGTAAGTTTTCTGTTTTTTTAAGAGAGAATGCCTCACTCTTGCTCAGGCTGGCCTTGAACTCCTGACACCAAGCAATCCTCCCACCTCAGCCTCCCAGAGGTCTAGGATTATAGGCATGAACCACCACACATGGCCTCCCTTACCCATTTTAAAATTAGGTTATTTACCTTCTTATTGTTGAATTGTAAGAATTCTTTGTATATTCTGGTTACTAGACTCTTCCCAGATACAGGTTTCACAGATTCCTCCCCCTCGCCCCCCCCACCCGCCCACCCCACCCCCCTCCCGCTCCCCCGTGGCTTTTACTTTCTCTTTCATCATGACATTCTTTGAAATGCAAAACTGTTAAGTTTTTATGAAATCCAGTTTATCAATCTCTTTTTACCACTTGTACCTTTGGTATTATATCCCATGTTCTGCTTCTTAACCTGGGTGCTGGTCCCACGGGAGTTTGTGGAAATGCATTGGGCTGTTATGATTTGTGTTACCTTTCTACATGTGTCAGACTTCAGAAGCCAGGTTTTAAAAGTTCTTACTTTTTAAATTTTTCATTTCTTAAATTTTATGCAAATGGCAAGGACCAGAATAGTCAGGTTTTTTCTTTTTTTTTAAAAAAAAAGAACTGGTAATAGGTGTAGCTTGCTAGTGGGTCATTGTGGGGCCTAGGTGGGCAAACGTACACACAGTGCTTAGTGCACAGCCTGGCACCCTGATTAGTGTGGAACGTGAAGTTGTTATTGGAGTTATTGTTAAAATCCAGCTCTGTCCCTTATTGGATTGTGATCTCGGCCCTAAGTTATTTTACCCTGCTGGGCCTCAGTTTCTTTATCTGTAAGATGGGCTAGCACTGACCACTTCACCAGGGCCACTAGGGACCGCAAGGAAGCAAGATATAACATTATCAAGCTTGAATTTTGCCTCAAAAAGACCTTTATGAAGGCTTAGGTTGATGAAACAGAGAAGAGGAAAAAGAAAAACCAGAGTCATACCGGGTGTGGCGGCTCACGCCTGTAACCCCTAACATTCTAGGAAGCTGAGACAGGTGGATTGCTTGAGCTCATGAGTTCGAGATCAGCCTGAGCACAAAAACTGAGACCCCTGTCTCTACTAAAAATAGAAAAACTGAGACAAGAGGATCTCTTGAGTCCAAGAGTTGGAGGTTGCTGTGAGTTATGCCGTGGCACTCTACCCAGGGCGGCAGCTTGAGACTCTGTCTCAAAAAAATAAATAAATAAAAATAAATAAATATTTGGGTGGCATCTGTGGCTCAGTGAGTAGGGTGCTGGTCCCATATACCAAGGGTGGTGGGTTCGAACCCAGCCCCGGCTAAACTGCAACAACAAAAAAAAGAAAAACCAGAGTCAAGGTTGAAGAGAGACAGTTTGTCAGTGCTGTGAGCATTTGGATGGGGGCCAAAAGCTGGGTGTGGGGCAGCCCCTCAGAGTTTCCATGAGCAGGGTTGGCCTGGCCTGGAAAGGAATGAAAGAGGAGTTGGCTGAGAGAAGCAGCAGGGCCTGGTGGTGTCAGGGCACTCGGCTTGGGCACGGCCGGCACTCAGTCTTGGCTTTGTGCCTGGCTGGGTGAGAGTGACCCAGAACTCACTGCAGAAAAGACTGCAGTGAGAGGCTAGACCTCCCTCTGCCCCTTAAATCCCCCACACTGGTTGCCCCTGCGGATTCCAGCCTTCCTGTCTTTACCCAAACAATCCTCTCTCCCCATCTCACCTCCTCTATGTCTTTCCTGTCCTTGTGGTTTCTCTCAAAAAATCCCAAGGAAGACTTCTCTGCCCTGCACACATCACTGGGGCAGATTTTGAGGGGCCTGAAGCTTTACCATTGGAGAAAAGGTTTTCATTAAAGTATAACATGTGTAAAGAAAAGGCGCAGATCATATAGCTTGATGAATTTTCCCAAACTGAACACACCCACATAAACCAACACCCAACTCAAGAATCAGATCATTACCAGAACTCAGAAGCCCCTCAATGCCCCTTTTTGTTAACCAGGCCTTAAAGTTACCCACTCACCTGACTTCTAACATCATAGATTAGTTTTGCCTGGTTTTAAACTTCATAGGAAGAAAATTGTTCAGTATGTACCCTGGTGTCTGGCATCCTTACCTTAACCTGTTTGCAAGATTCAACTAAGTTGGGAAGTGCCTGTGGCTCAGTGAGTAGAGTGCCAACCCCATATACTGGAAGTGGGGGGTTCAAACCTGGCCCTGGCCAAACCGCAACAACAAAAAAATAGCCCAGCATTGTGGCAGGCACCTGTAGTCCCAGCTTCTCGGGAGGCTGAGGCAAGAGAATCGCCTCAGCCCAGGAGTTGGAGGTTACTGTGAGCTGTGACACTACGGCACTCTGCGGAGGGTGACAAAGCGAGACTGTCTCTAAAAAAAAAAAAAAAGATTCAACTAAGTTGTTGTAGCTGTGATTTGTTCTTTCCCATTCCTAGTATTATTTTGAAAGACTGTATCATAATTGGATCTATCTATTCAACAAGTGTTGGAGTTCTGGGTTGTTTTCAGCTTTGG
>CAUYRH010089962.1:0-23112 GCA_963574655.1 Perodicticus potto
TGATATTTGACTTCAAGACTTACTATAAAACTACAGTATTCAAGACAGTATATAATATTGGTAAAATAAGAGACACACAGATCAATGTAACAGAATAGAATCCAGAAATATGCCCATGAAAATATAGTCAAATAATTTTGACAAAGGAGCAAAGGCAATACAATGACACAAAGGTAATCTTTTTAATAAATGCTGCTGAAACAATCGGACATGTACACGCAAGCAAAATGAATCTAGACATAGATGTTCAACTTTCACAAAAATTAACTCAAAATGGACCACAGACCTAAACATAAAACACAAAACTATAAAACTCCTAGGAAATAACTACAAAAAAATCTAGGTAACTTTGGGTTTGGTGATGACTTTTTAAATATAACACCAAAAGCATGACTGATAAAAGAAAAAAACTGATAGACTTTTGTTCTGCAAAATCCTCTTCATTGAATGAAAACAATCACATACTGGGAGAAAATATTTCCAAAAAACATATCAGATAAAGAATTTGTATCTACAATATACAAGAAAATCTCAAAGTTCAACAGTAAGGAAGCAAACAACGCAATTAAAAAAAGAAGCAAAAAACCTGATCCCACCAAAGATGATACATAGATGGCAAAGAAGCATTTGAAAAGATGCTTACAGGATTCTACTACAAAACTCTTAGAAGGGATCAAGGAATACAGCAGTGTCTCAGGTTACAAAATCAACACTCATAACTCTGTAGCCTTTATATATACCAACAATAGTCAAGCTGAAAAATCAGTCAAGGACTCTATTCCTTTCACAGTAGTACCAAAGAAGATAAAATATTT
Source organism: Perodicticus potto (assembly GCA_963574655.1). Classification (NCBI taxonomy): domain Eukaryota; kingdom Metazoa; phylum Chordata; class Mammalia; order Primates; family Lorisidae; genus Perodicticus; species Perodicticus potto. The sequence continues at coordinate 816 of CAUYRH010089962.1, forward strand.
GGGAGTTCACCTAACAAAGGATGTGAAAGATCTCTATAAAAAGAACTATGAAACTCTAAGAAAAGAAATAGCTGGCTTGGCACCTGTGGCTCAGCGGGCTAAGGCACCAGCCATGTACACCTTAGCTGGCGGGTTCGAATCCAGCCCAGGCCCGCCAAACAACAATGACGGCTTCAACCAAAAAATGGCCGGGTGTTGTGGCGGGTGCCTGTAGTCCCAGCTACTTGGGAGGTGGAGGCAAGAGACTTGATTGAACCCAGGTATTGGAGGGTGCTGTGAGCTGTGATGCCACAGCACTCTATCCAGGGTGACAGCTTGAGGCTCTGTCTCAAAAAAAAAAAAAAAAAAAAAAAAAAGAAAAGAAAAATAAATAGCTGAAGATTTTAACAAATGGAAAAACATACCATGCTCATGGCTGGGAAGAATCAACATTGTTAAAATGTCCATACTACCCAAAGCAATATACAATTTTAATGCAATTCCTATTAAAGCTCCACTGTCATATTTTAAAGATCTCAAAAAAATAATACTTCGTTTTATATGGAATCAGAAAAAATCTCGAATAGCCAAGACATTACTCAGAAATAAAAACAAAGCAGGAGGAATCATGCTACCAGACCTGAGACTGTACTATAAATCAATAGTGATCAAAACAGCATGGTCCTGGCACAAAAACAGAGAGATAGATGTATGGAACAGAATAGAGAACCAAGAGATGAACCCAGTTACTTACTGTTATTTAATATTTGACAAGCCAATTAAAAACATTCAGTAGGGAAGATTCCCTATTTAATAAATGGGTGAACTGACTAGTGACCTGTAAAAGAATGAAACTGGACCCACACTTCTCTCCATTAACTAAGATAGACTCTCACTGGATTAAACATTTAAACTTAAGACATGAAACTATAAATATTAGAAGAAAGTGCAGGGAAGTCTTGAAGAAATCGGCCTGGGAGAATATTTCATGAGGAAGACCCCCCAGGCAATTGGAGCAACATCAAAATACACTACTGGGACCTGATCAAACTAAAAAGCTACTGCACAGCCAAGAACACAGTACATAAAGCAAGCAGACAGCCTCAGAACAGGAGAAGATATTTGCAGGTTATGTCTCTGACAAAGATTTAATAACCAGAATCCACAGAGAACTCAAATGTATTAGCAAGAAAAGAATAAGTGACCCCATCTCAGGATAGGCAAGAGACTTGAAGAGAAACTTCCCTGAAGAAGGCACACGGCCTACAGACATATGAAAAAGTGCTCATCATCTTTAATAATCAGAGAAATTCAAATCAAAACTACTTTGAGATATCATCTAACTCCAGTCAGATTAGCCCACATCACAAAATCCCAAAACCAGAGATGTTGGTGTGGATGTGGATGAAAGGGACCACTTCTACAATGCTGGTGGGAAAGCAAACTAATATATTCCTTTTGGAGAGATGTTTGGAGAACACTTACAGATCTAAAAACAGACCTATTCGATCCTACAATTCCTCTACTAGGTATATATCCAGACGACCAAAAATCACATTATAACAAAGATATATGTACCAGAATGTTTATTGCAGACCAATTCATAATTGCTAAGTCATGGAAGAAGCCCAAATGCCCATTGACCCATGAATGGATCAATAAATTATGGCATATGTACACCATGGAATATTATGCAGCTTTAAAGAAAGATGGGGACTTTACCTCTTACATGTTTACATGGATGAATCTGGAAACATATTCTTCTTAGCAAAGTATCTCAAGAATGGAAAAAAATGTATCCAATGTATTCAGTTTTACTATGAAACCAATCTATAGCTTTCTCATGAAAGCCATAACCCAATTATAGCCCAAGAAGAAGGAGAAAGGGGAGAGGGAGGGGAGGAGACGGGGAAGGATGGGTGGAGGGAGAGTAATTGGTGGGACCACATCTATGGTGCATCTTGTAAGGATATATGTGAAATTTACTAGGTGTAGAATATAAATGTCTTAACACAATAACTAAGAAAATGCCGTGAAGGCTATGTTAACCAGTTTGATGAAAGCATTTCAAATTGTGTATAAAACCAGCACATTGTACCCCATGATTGCATTAATGTACACAGCTATGATTTTATAATAAAAAAGATATTTATATTCTAGAAAGAGAGCATACAGAGTATTTGTTGAACTTACAATCATGTTCTTATTTCCTCTTTAATTTAGTAAAGTCCATCTTTTTAGGCCATAGTTTTAGTCATGGATTGAAAATGAGTATAGTCATTAAAGTTTTCTTTAGACAAAAGGTCTATGTTGTCTGACATGAATAAAGTGTATTCACATATTAACTGTATCAGTAGAAAAGAACTTAGAACACACAGTTAGGATCATGAGTAAAACCATCACAACACACCTAAAAAGAAAACAAGACCATTACAGTCCTAATTTTGTGTTCTCTTGGCACACAGCCCAGTGTGTTGATTGACAGGGAGTTGAGTGGCTTCAAGTTGTATAATGGATAAAGGGCAATCTCTTATACCTTGTAAAACATAATGTATGGATCCCCAGAGATTGGAAACATTTTTAGCACAATATTTAAAAGTTCTAATATTCAAGAGCAGGCAAATGTTTTCTACCATTCTCAATCAATAAAACACTTAAAAATCTCAGAATATAAATTTGTCTAACATTGGGCATTTATTCATTTCCTTTGTAAAATCAAATCATCTTTTTAATCTCTTCCTCTAATTCCCATTTCTGAAATGTTTCATAATCACATAATAGCAATACAGTATTTTTTAAACTGCTTAAAGAAAGATGCCATATGAATGCAAAACGGTATTATCTATTTTAAGCTATTATTATATAGTATTAAATACCACCAAATTACGTGGTTTTCAATTTCCTGTTACAACTCACATATACTACTATGAAGGAAATGCACCAAATTAAAAGACAAGAGTGTTGAAAACTATTCAGAACTTTTCAAAACTGTCATTATTTAAGCAGTTTAAAGAAAACTGTGCTTCAAAAAAAAAAAAATGCCAATGCACATAAAAAAGAATTAGGTTGATGCAGAACACCTCATCTGAATGCAGAGAGAGCAAGGACACTAAACAAGTCAGATTAATGTAAAGAAATGGGTTGTTTTCCCAGAATCATTTTGTAATCAGGTAATGTATCACATTATCCAATCATCCCTGACAGGAAGGCTGCTTTATCCTACCTTGACTAAACAGAGCAGTGTAAACTTTATCACCTGAAATTATAGCTTTTAAAATTGAATTATATTATTTTACATCAGCCATGTCAGGGCTTTTACAAATTGTTAATATCCTGGTAAACATTCTCACAGCTAAAACACAATTATTATTTATAAACAAAGTGAATGTGCTAGGAAAATGTAACAGATAGTTATTATGCATAAATTGCCTGCTATCCCTTAGGACTAGAAAATTAGATGTTGCATCTCTTAGGGCCATCCTAAGAGGAATATTGATAAGTAAATAGAATAACTGAACATTTGGTAAATTACCATTTCAATGAATCATGATCTTCCTAAATTCAGGAGGCAGCACCTTTCAGGAAAGTATTAAAATTGGGAAACGGATATGAAAGCATTCTAAAAATGAATTAAGAAAACAATAATCTTTAATACTGAGTTTACATTTACAAATAAAAGAGAATATTTTCCTTTATGTATAGCAAACTGTATAGTTCTTATTAAGTGGAAATGATTATAACAAAACACAGGACTTAGCACTCTTCTTGATCAAATGTGGCTGGAAAATAACACAATAATATAGTTCTCCTAAGCAGTTACTGTACCTCCTAAAGAATATTCCTCTCAGGATGATCCTAAGCAGAAATGTATCCAGAAGGCTTTCCAATTATGATTTTTATGTAAACTTTATGCTAATACACATGAAAGTCCAAACATCTTATATTCCAGAAAATAAATAGAATATATTTCAAATCTCTTTAATAAAAATTTAATTGTTGCGGTTTTGATGAACTAAAAAATTATTATTTTTCTTATTTTCAATGATACATGTACTTTTTAATAGCTATGTCTTTCTAAAGACAATTATTTTTAAAAGTACGTGAATTTTCATGAAAAGTTAACTCATTTTTATTATCAAATTTTCATTAATTTTTATAAAATGCTTACTAATGTTCTTGAATTTTTTTTTTTAAGAAGTCACTGCTTCATCTTGAGAAATATGTCACTTATGTTACCTAAGGAAAAACTTTGACATCTTCCCTACAGTTTTGGAAAAAATTTATAGACAAAATTTGGCAAAATTCATATGTATTTTTGGCTGGGCACAGAGGCTTATGCCTGTAATCCTGCACTCTGGAAAGCTGAGGCAGATGGATCTCTTGAGTTCCGAAGTTTAAGATCAGCCTGAGCAAAGTGAGATCCCATCTCCACTAAAAATAGAAAAATTAACTGAGCATAGTAGTAGACAAATAAAGCCCCAACTACATGGGTGGCTGAGTAGGAGGATCACTGAACCCAGGAATTTGAATTTGCTTTTAGGCTTTAGGACTTAAGCCCAGACAACAGAGTGAGATTCTATGTTGCCAAAAAAAAAAAAAATTATATAAATTTTAATTAAGCCACATCAGACATACGTTATTCCCGAGTCTTCATCTTTCCAATTCCATGTATAGTTTTGGCTTTTTGATTAGGTACAAAAATCTTAACTTCTCCGGGCATTTCATTGGTTTTAACATCATCTACATAAAGAAATATGTATTCTAAATACAAAAATCCCTTAATAAACATGTTTGGAATGAACTGGACTATATAGAAAATTTTCACCCTCTAGTCATTTTTATTAATGAAGGAATTCATCCCATCAACAAAAATATTGGTGCCTTCGCCTGTCAAGCATTGTAGTCAATAATGAAATTGTAAAATGAGGATTGTCCATTGGTGTCACAGAATACACAAGAATGCTTTGTCTCTAATAGTTTAAACTATAGCAATGGCTGAAGTATTTTTCATGAACAACTATTTAGCTGCAATGATTACATTCCATAGTTCTGTCATACCTTATCACTAAACCAATAATCAATCTTTTCTTGCTCATGGCAGACCAGCTACCAAACCAATTCTCTCAAACATCTGCCTTTTTACTTCCCTGCTCTATCATTTGCCCTTTCCTTGAGACTTTGATCTTTTGTAACACAGTTATTACAAACTGGATTTGTAACCTATATATTATATAACCTAACCTATATATTAATGCAATTATGAGGCACAGAGCAGGATAAATATCATTGCTTTTGAAATCTCTGTTAGCTAACTACCGCAGTTACCAAAATACTTTGGCACAGCATCAAAGAATGTGTAGAAGCTAAGGAAAATCACCTCTACAGATGAAATGAACCAAGTCGTGACAAATAAGAAATTACCTTTTCTATGCAAAACTTAAAGAATTACACTGGGACTTTGAGGCAGGTGGCAGGTATGCTGTTTTTTAGTGGGAAACGATTAGGCCTGTAGGAGTATAAATCAGTGAATGGGATATGCATTTTTTTTCATTTTCCAGTGCACATTACTGGGCCTGGCATAGTTGATACTACTCTTTTTTCTTACTTTGAAGGCTATTTGAAAATTAAAACACTTTGTTTTTATGAAATCACTGCACTATATGGAAATACCCTTTTTTGACACCAAAATGTCTGTTTTTAAGTTTTTCTACTTGATGGGGTGCATGCTTTATCCTGTTTTGGAATTTTCTCTGCAACTGTTTAAAGATTTTTTTCATAAATTAGAATAAGACTTTGAATAATATTCCATTTCTGGTTATAAAATCTAAAGAATACAACAATGGAATTTGATTTGAGAACTCTTCAAGATAAAACATGTTCTTGTAAACACAGCCATTCTTTCAGAGATAGTTCTAGAAGTGGATGTGCATGAATCCCTGAAGAAAACTATTTTATCTTCCAATTGTTTAGGAAAAGCTAGACGGTTATTTGCATACTAACAGATTTATTAATGGAATTAAAAAGGCGAGCACCTCATCTGTACAGTAATCAGTCAAGCCAGAGATAGTGGAAAATCAACTTTACATACAAGGAAGTTTTGACAGTAATGATTCTGTCTTTGAAATTTTTAATAGTTATTCTGTTCCATAAGCTTTTTTTCTGTTTGCATCTATTTCTCTACATTTTATTTTGAATTAAATGAGAAATATTTAAAGTATTTTATTTGTGTGACTATTAACAAACACAAATAAATCTCTTGTAAATTAATAAAACTCCTACACATTAGTGCTCCTCATTATAATCCTCTTGTAAAGCTATTAACTTGGTGACTTTGCTAAGTTACATGTTCATTAGCATATGTCCTTAGCCAAATTTCTGATGACCATAGTAATCAATCCTTTCAAGGTAAGTTATCCATTTTAATGAAAATTCGACAAGAAAGATGAACTGGCTATTTCCAGCTCTTGTAATTCTGTGGAGGGCTATTAAAGAAGACAATTAGGAAGAAAGGAATTTTGAAAACCAATTATTCTATATGTGCTAAGATGAAATTATAGATTTTATGGTTATGTTCATACATGTGAGACTGATCACTATGAAAAATTTTTGTTGAAACAACCTGTCAAAGATATTCAAATTATTTTCTGAAGATATTATCATATATTAAAAACATATTTTTAGATGATTATTTCTTTTCCTTGGAAATATAATAATAAATAATTTCTTGTTTGCCTCTTCTAGGTCTCAGACTCTGTCTGCTTTTAGGTCAAAAATATACAGAAGAGGCTCCACCCATGTTGTCTGATAACTGAATTAAGTTATATTTAAATTAATAAGCATAATCAGTCTGATCAGGTCATTGTTAATTTAGTGACTCTATGTACAAAGAGTATGAGAAAACATAAGGGATAAATCTGATAGAATATTAGATGTTTAAATTTTTAAAAAGCAAAAAAAAAATGAGGACTCTAATTATGATAAAAATAAGACATTACAATTAGCAAAAAAAAAGGAATTTAAACATATAATGAATTCAGGAGAGTTAGAAAGCAGAACTAGACAGAATTGTAAAAGAAAGTAAACAATAGTAGATGCCTAATTAAAAGAATGTGCACAGCATGAGACAAAATAGATTAAGGAGAAAGAAGACAAAAATTTGGCCAATTAGGACAAAAATTTTATGAGATGCTTTTGAAAAATTTTAGAGTTAAAATATGAAATGTAAATTGTAATGTAAGACATAAAATTTGCCTGAACCATTCAAAGAAACATTTAAAACATACATTTATGAAATTTATTATTTAAAATTATTATCATTAAAAAATAAAGAAAAAATTTAATCCTTTTAAAACTTGGCAGTGTATACATAGAATGTAGTTTCTATAAATGGAACTAATAGCCAGAGAATCTTATTCTCTAACTAACACCAAAAGAGTACAAAGTGGATCACTAAAGATATGATGAAACTATTCTGAAAAGCATAAAATTTCCATTGTACCAAGAATACATGTCGGTCAGCAGAATAAATAATTGTTTACCACAGATAATGTGAAAAATTTCCTTTTCAAAATTAGTTGAAAAATCTGTATGCCAGTCACTGGAGACTAGAGACTAAATTACTTTTAAAGAAAGATGCAAATTTTAATATCCAAAATTTAAAGAAAAGAAATCTGTCACTTTTGGGCATATTTGATTGAGTATTTTTCCTCGAGTTTACAGATTCATGATTCCTCACGATTTTATGAACAGCACTGGACAACTTAAAAGTGGAAATGCAAATACAAGGTGATTTCAAATTCACGAAGCCAAAGTATCCTTTTTCCACTTTTAAAATAGTTTACTAAGAATATTCACAACATCTATTACTCTCCAAGAACATGTCATCGTGAATGTGATAAAAATATCCATATTTTCTCCAGAAAAATCTTCTCATTCATTTATCAGCATATTTTGCAAATATATTGAAAATGTTCATAAAGTCTCTGACTTCAAGTTAATAACCACCGATGGAAATTTCCACTTGCTAGGAACAGGATTATCAACAAATGCTCTATTAGTTTTGCAGAAGCACTAAAGCCTCCATATGAGACTTCCCTACTACCATACAGGGATCCAAGAAGAATGTTTTAGATGGATGTACAAGCGAAGAGAAAGGAAGATTAGAAACTAACCAAGATTTAGGGTTCTTTGCGGGGTATCATTCTATCACATCCACTTCATGGTATCTGCTACCACTCGCTGTCCCCTGAGTCTTCCAGTATGTTTCCCCATAATTGACTAAATTAATCAAAGAAAAACATAAACCACAAATGTGTTCTTTAGGTTCATAAGCATATTCATTAGTGATCTAGACAATTTCAGCTGTAATATTTCTTAAAGTTTATATTTTGGAGCATAAATTAAAATATCTATAGAGTTGCAAGTTATCAAAAATTGAAAATTATATATTTGTAAACTGTATCATGTTATGGTACCAAAGAATAGAAAATTCAGTTATATTCCCACATGGTATTTTGCCTAAATAATCCAGACAGTTTTCTGAATAATTTTATTTTATATCCCTCCAGTAATGCTTATGATCATACTGAACACAAAAATAGCTACAATTCTGGTTAAATTAAAAATTAGTATGCACCATTCAAAAGATGAAATCTTTTTTAGTATCATGAAAATTATTTTACTTTTAAAACTTTTCATTTTCTTATTTGAGCTATACAATGCAAATCATATCTGTTTTCAAGTGAATCTGTAATAATTGATAACCTTGTTATTTCAATTTTTCCCAGTATGTTTTTTAAGTATAAAAACATAACACTTCACTTTCCTAGTGGTCTAACACTTAAACACAGTTAACACTCAAACATTCGAAGATTGTACGAGTTCTACTGAACGCTAAGAAGTATTATTCTTTTGAGTTGCTGTACTGTGTTTTTTTTTTACGTCCTAAAAGCACTCTTTCAACTACACATTTTCAAATGAACCCTTTCAAACAATTAAAAGATGCTTGGACAAATTACATGTGATTTAAGAAGCTTCTGAGTCAGGCTAATAGCATAGTAAAGTTACTTCACTTGGCATCCTTTCTCATTTTGCAATTTCTAAAGCACTAGTATTAGTATTACGTTGAACAATGCTGGTAAATGGTTTGGATGCTCTGGCATTTTAATACAGTAAAGGCAATCATGTTTGATCTATTTATCTTCACTTTTAAAACACTTGGCAATCTTTTCAAGAAAATGCAAAAGTAGGGAAACGTAGTTAGGTAAGCTTTCTCACCAACTTGTGGAAAGGTTGGGAAAAGAAATACTTTCCCAAGTAATGAAATGGTGCCTGCATGAAAAATCAATGTATTCCTCATTTTTGCTTACCAAATAAATTCTGTAACAAAATGCTTTTTTGGAGTAAATTTAACTTTATCTTTTATTACAAACTTGGCATGTTAAAAAATCATTTCACCCGAAGAAATCTCTTTTTTCAAAAATGTAAAATGTTTAATTTAAAATGTTTTAATGATAATAGAATAAGTGTCATAGGTGAAATCTATAATATTTCTAATGAGTACGGGAAACCTAAATATGGAGAACATTTTTTGCAAATTGAGATGACTGACGTTTGCTCTTTTGCTAAATGAACTATGATAGCATCTCCATAAACTGGATGTCCTTCCTACCCACTGTGGATTTTTACGGACACTTTAGCTTCCTCTAGTATCCTTAATGTTTATGAATATTGTAAGGTATATTCTTAAAACATCCATTTTAAATGTGTTCATGATCTCTATTATCACTCCCCTATCCCCAAGTCTTTCAATTTATTTCCCTGGGAACTATCAAAATAAATCAGATTAATAAAATCAACCACAAATGTGTTATTTAGGCCCCAAAGCATATTTATTAGTGCTCTAGATAACTGCAGCTAATGTATCTTTTAAAGTTTATACCTTGGAGAATAAATTTAAATATCTATAGTGTTACAAGTTATTAAAAACAGAAAACTGTATATTTGCCAACTGTACCATCTTATCTTACCAAAATGAAGAAAATTCAATTATATTCCCAAATGGGATTTCGCCTAAATAATCTTCAGTGGTTCTCAACTTTCCTAATGCTGCAACCCTTTAAAACAGTTCCTCATGTTGTGGTGACCCCCAACCATAAAATTATTTTTGTTGCTACTTCATAACTGTAATTTTTCTATTATTATGAATCATAATGTAAATATCTGATATTCAGGACGTATTTTCATTGTTAAAAAGGAGTTGTGACCCGCAGGTTGAGAACTGCTGATCTAGAGTTTTTAGATTACAGAAAGACAGTTAATATAAGAGAAACATGAGTGAGCTCATTAATTAAATACATAAAACTTTTGTTAAGAAACAGAATTGAACAACCCCTGGTTACTGTGCTTACAGGACTCAATGTTTTGGTGACATATATTATCATCTTCTAGAACAATCTAGAAATGTTATATTTATATTAGCATTAACAAATGAAGAATATTCTTTTAAAATTTGCAGATTTTACTTTATTTGTACCCATTCACTAGATCGTAAGTGAAGACACATGTAGCCGACATATATTCTAAGTAAATAATTACCTATTAGCAGTTAGTTAGCAAATATGCATTACATGCTCACATGTTAGAAAAAGGACTTTCATTCTAGTTGAAGATACATGCAATAAATAAATGAATGAAAGATTACTGCATACAACTTTGCGAAGTTCTATGTGACCAACAACATGATGCCAATTGAGAGAAGGCTTAATGACTGTAGATAGGATACTATAAAAAGGCCTGTCCAAAACTGTTAATTTAAGGCTGATTTCTAAAAGTGAGATGGTCCGAGGAGTGTATCTATGTGTGTATGTATGTGTATATATATATATACATACACATATATGGGAAAGCATTTCTATACAGATTAATCATCCAAAAGAATGCATAGCGTGTACCACGTGCTGCTTTCCTGACCATTATACAAAGTCCATGTAGAGTTACTTTTCATCACACTTCACCCATATACCTTAGTATCTTACATAGCAAGTCAAAATGAAACGCTGGATGTGACCTTGTCTTTACAGTCTTAGGGAGCGTATTTTCAACCATCTAGGCCACAAATCTTGTTTTCTTAACACCATAGACTGTCAACTAAAACCAGGTCAGCAAGTATAGATGTTTAAAAAGCCTCATTAATATCCCTGACAGTTCTGCTGATGTTATTTGGACTTCTCTTTGCTGTGGTGCAGTGGCAAATGCATTTTGAAGTCTCAAATCAGTGGTGATTCTCTTATGAAATTAATAAACCTGGTAAGTGACATTGCATAGTGGATTCTAGATTTCACGCTCTGTAAAAGCCTATAATTCACACCAATATATATTTTGTTGTATTTTCATTTGGGTCACTTGCTATGTAAGAAAAAAAGTATATTTTTTATTTGAATAATAAGATGAGAATACGGTTAAGAATTTGAAAACCTGTTATCCCCTCTACCATTTAATTAAATTATTGTTTCTTGGATTATATGATTATACTACATATGAGATGAGTGTGGTATGAATATTATATAATCAGCCAAAATAAAATCTGATGTCAGTTCCTCCAGTGAGTGCTCTTACCATACAAAGAATGTTTCAAACCACATTCAATTTAAATAATTTTTTTTGAACAAGAAATACAATTCCAAGTTCCCAAAGATAATGAGTATTCATGTTTTGACGATGTATACACTGATTTTGGTCATTGTTGTCTTCATATTATAGTCATGTGAGGGGGATGAATAACAACACTTAAGAATGTGAACACTTCACTCAGAAAGACAGAATTTGGAATTTTGACTCTTTCATTTATTAGCTATAATGTCAGGTGAGCTACTTATCTTTCCTACATCTCTACAATGATGTATAATGAAGGTCTTAGAAACAATGGTTTCTAAGATTGTTATCAGGGCTAAGTGGCATAATATATTTTATGTACATCGTACACTGCTGACACGTTGTAAATATTAAAAATGTAAAGGGCATGCATGAGGGTAGAATGCCTCGTTTTCATGAATGTGAAATGACAAAGAGAACAGTATAGAAAAATATTATAAGGAATATCAACTTTCAGAGAGTGGGTAAAGGAGAAGCCTACCTATTTAATAAACCGTAAGGGCTCCACAGTGATAGGAGAGCCAAGAAGACTATCATGGACACGTAGGGAAAGAACATTTCAGGAAGCAAGGATGATTGACTGTGGCAAATGCTGCTTTCAGGGCAAGTATGAGTGGAAAGAAATAAAAAAAGATGTCCTTTGGATTTGTCAACATGTACAATACTAGTTACCTTAGCTGTAGTGAGTCGAATGGTGATTTGAAGGCAAGAAAGTAAAAATAGTGTGTGAAGGGAACTATCTTGACAAGCTTGATCAAGCATGAAAGCACGGGGCCACAGTCCTTTATATGAAAATATGGGGCTTGGGTGTGTTTCAGTATTCTGAGTATTCACACTTAAGAAAGATGGAGAAACATTTCATCTATGTAAGTGAGATCATAGTGACTTGTTAATAGTACCCAAAATCAAATATTATATTTAAAATTATATCAACTTCCTGCAGTAACCTACATGAATATTTACACTAAGATAGATAGAATTATAAATGGGCTTTTGTCAATTGAAATCTGACAAGGGTCTGAGCAGCCAAGTGAGATAATCTTCATATTAGCCTGAAACGAAAGAAAATGTTTTCTTAAATGCAAAAAATTTGTTTGTAAAGGGGGTGAGAATTTTATCCAGTAATTTGAGGAATTTTGATATAAAACAAGTTGTAAAATATAAATTACTTAAAAATATTCATAAAATGTACTCAGTAATTAATAAAGGAATACTATTGCATGGACTGATATTAAAAAAACTTTAAAAAGCATTTTGATTCTTAACCTCTTTGTGTCTATGGGTCATGGTTGAGGAATTATGTAGACTGACAGGGTGCTAATGGGAGAGAAATTTGCTTAAAGAAGATGTGGTCTGTTTCCTATTACAGGAATTATCGGAGCAGATCTAAAAAATGATACTGGGAAATGCCATAAAGAAGTGGCTGAACACTGCAGAGGGACAAGAAATCTCTGCTAGAATTGAGAACCCTGAGTAGTCAGGTTGTGAGAGAATCAGAGAAGGTGCAGGCATTGACATCTCAGAGAGAGAACATGCCTTTAGACTAAACCCAGAGATAAGGAACAGAAGAAAGGAAGAGTAGAGTTGCAGGGGATTTAGTCATTTGGTAGAGGGCAAAAATTGGATTCATTTTCAATAGTTTTGATTTTCTTTGTAAAATGTGATGAAAAGCAATTCCATAGAGTTTACAGAGTAGAAAGGCAGTTTGTTATTTGAAGGATTATCACTAGAAAAATTATATAAGGTATGATATTTGCTTTAGCTTAGTTAAATTTCATAAATCCACATGAATTCAAATATTCTCTCTATATTTATAAAGACCTCCGATATACCTGTTCTAGGTGTTCAGATACAGGAGGTGAGACAAAGGCCTTGTTTACTTGTAAATTAAATCCTAATGGGAGGATTTAATTTACAAGTAAGTAATGTTCAGGGCCGAATGAGAAAAAGAGAAATTGGTATCTCAATTCATAGGAAAATCCTTTGTTTTTGACTCACACCATCCCATAAGAAATATTTCCGCTGACTTAATAACATTAATTTTTAAAAATAAAACCAAATTTAAAATATAACATAATGAATAATTTCTTTTTCCCAAACGGTCATTATCATCTAAAGTTTATGTAACCTTCCATTGCCACATGATGATCTGAAAGAATATTTAAGCCATGTGTTGAAGAAAACAGGTTTTATTTCACACGTTCATCTGGGACAGACTCCTGAATCATATTAGCAATTACAAATCATGTAAAACACATTTTCTTCACCAGCCATGGTGTTTTCTCTGTGAGAAATATGCTTCCTTCTCTTCCTGGGGGAGCCATATGATAGAAAAGAAAATTCACTGAAAATGTGTATCACGAATTGTTTCTTGATTACAGTGTCATGCATCATGGTGCTGTGGTTTAAAGCCTTTGTGCTTCCCTTCAAAACACTTGTTTTTGAGCACTTCTATATCAGCAACTCAAAATGTAATGTCCCGAAACATGGCACTTGAATTGTAAACTGAGATGAATACTTCTTTCTAAGAATTAGTGCAAGGCAGTCAAGCCATTTCATTTTTTTTTTAAATGCAGTTTCTAGGACTTTTCTAGTCACCCACAAATAAAACATGTTCTCAGTACTTTTAAAGATTAATAGTTCAGCAATATGCTGTGCAACAGCAAGATAAAAATTAAATAAAGGCTGATGCCAAAGGAACTTACTTTTTTATTCTGGGACATAAAGAACAAAAAGTCTGAATACTGGTCTCAAGTGCCTTTCAACTAGCAATGGGACAGCAACTATTCTCGACATATTGAATACAAATCTAGTTTATAATCCCTATTTCAGATCCTCAAGTTATTTAGGTTTTGTTATATAAAGCAGATTAAAGCCTATACACACATGCTTTGCAAAAGAATATCTGATTCAAAGGTTTAGGTAGGTTTGGGCAACCCCAGTGTTTCGGGTTCTCTAACATTTTTATAACTATTGACTTAGAAAAACATAGATATATGGAAATTTTGGACCATCATCATAGAGCTCCAAACCCTATTTCATTTTAAAATAAGGCTAGAGAAACTACAACAACACTTCTCACTTCTAAGTGATGGTGTCATCCTTCTGGGTTTGCTGTGTTATATCCAATATCACAAGTCACTCCATTGGTTCTACCATCTTGTCATTTCCAAATGGGCCAGTAAGTCTCCAAATGAAAAGACTGTCTTAAACGTCACTTTTAAAATTTATCACACAGCATGCCAACTTTATTAAGACTATAACCTGTGTAAGAAAGAGGAATTAAGTATTAAGGAGATTGTCTTCATTAGACACCATATGTCTAGTAAAGATGGGTGATCTCGAAGAATCATTTAACAGATCAGATTCCTTTCCCATCTAGGTTATTAACTTTTACATGTTATACTCAACTAGGTTTCTAAATGCCCATAATGATTGGTTTTGATTGTTACATTGATAGTTTCAGTTCATTTTTCTACATTAGCACAAATTGGAGAAAACGACATTTTTAACCCTTTGTGAGTGCTCGGAGGCATGCAGTGATTGGAGTGACTCTTCTACTACATGGCACACTGCTGGGCATTCTTTGGTTTCTTACTATTCAAATTAATTCACCTAATTTGGTTTCAGTTTCAATATTTCATATTTATACAAAGTAATATTCAAACAAAAAAATTAATGAAATGATAAAGCTTTGCCAAATCAGTATATTTAATAATCCTTTTTTGTATGATACAATTCAAAGCATCAAAATCATATATTTTTAGATTCATATTGTCCTCTCTTCATTGAAGTTGCCAAGAACTGACTTCTTTAAAACTTGAAATAGGTTCTACATTTCCATTTTCCAAATCAGATTCTGAGGTACTTGACAGTTTTTGTTTATTGTGAAAAGTACCTTTAAAGCTACCTCTATATCCAAATTCTCCAACAATGATTGAGTCTTCTGAACTTGATGACTCTTCAAATTTATTATAGTCCATATTTATGTATAGTCCCAAAGAATTTAATATTTGTACAAATTATTTCAGGCATAACTGTGAAAAATATTAAGAATGAAGCATATGATGCTTATACTCACATCAGGTAACATAATAGTAATGCGTGTCATCAAGTTTTGATTGCAAAATGAACAACACCTAAGGTGTCATTTTCACAAAAGGAACTTGTTCTACTGAATGCCTAAAGGCATCATCTGCACCAAAATGAATATTTTGTTGAGCACCTACAGGTGTCATTAGCATTCCAAAGTTTAACATACCCTATGTGTTTTCAGACCAAAAAAAAAATATTTGAAGTAGAATGTGTAATTTATTTATTTAGTTGTGATTAAAAATTATTAATTATTTATTATTTATTTAGTTGTGATTAAAAATATATATGAAAACATATATGAAAGGATGAATTCTTTATTCTTGCTGCCCCCTCTCCATGAATGCAAGCAGTTTAGCTTTTAATATTAAAAACATTCACAGTGCACTTACTCTGGGTCAGTAACTTACAGAGCTGGGATTTGAACCCATGCAGTGTGGGCTCTAAAGTGTAAGTTCTTTACTAACAAATTCCTTCACAACTTTTTAAAGAATTTCATTAAAGTCATCCACAGTCTAATAGCAAAAATGTTTCTGAGCCATGACCATAAGGCACTACTGAATCTGCTGTCTAGTTACCAGCAGGACATGGAGTGTCAAAGCTCACATTCTAGTGCAAGGTGAGGCAGTGGTGTAATAATGCAGCTTACAAGTAACAGAATCAAAGAAGTGTGTGTATGGTTTATAAATGATTCCACTTAAGACTATCCAGAAAGATTTCTTCAGTTCAACAGCCCTGATTTTTCCAGTGACTATCCTAGTTTAATCATGGAAAGCCGAAGTCCTGGGAAACTCTCCAACTTCTGGTTAAGCAAGGATGGTTGATCATTATAACAAGGTCTGGAAAAAGCAAAGCTCAAACCCATAGCATTGAAAACAGGGACCCAAACTAATAATTGTTAACAAATATTTATAGCAGTACTATTCAAAATACCTAGAGGATGAAACAACCCAAAGGTCAATTAAAGGATGAATGAATAATTCTTATATAATTTGGTATGTATATATAATGGCATATTATCCAGCCATAAAAAAAAGAATGAGATGCTAATGTATGCTAAAACATGGATGAACCGCAAACATACAAAGTGAATGAAACCAGATGCAAAAGACCACATACTGTATGATCTCATTTATATAGAATATCCAGAATAGGTAAGTTCACTGAGAGAGAAAGCAAACTGATAGTGATATGGTTTCTATATTTGTCTGTTCATGTTGAAATTTGGTCCCCAGTATTGGAAGTGGGGACTGGTGGAAGGTGCTGGGTTACAGGTGTGAATCCCTCATGAATGGCTTAGTACTGTCTTTGCAATGAGTAAGTTACTAATCTATTAATTCACGTAAGATTTGATTGTTAAAAAGGACCTGGCATCTCCTCCCTCCCTGTCTTACTTCCTCTTTCACCACGTGACATGCCTGCTCCCCCTTAGCCTTCTGCTAAGAGTGGAAGCTCCCTGAAACCCTTACCAGAAGCAGATGCTGTCATGGTGTTTCTTATACAGCCTACAGAACCATGGGCCAAATAAACCTCTTTTCCTTCATAAGTTACCTAACCTCAGAAATTTTTATGGCAGCACAAAAGAACTAAGACAATGATTGCCAGGAGTTAAAGGAATGAGGGACTGGAAGGGGCTGATTAATGAATATGGGGTTTTATTTCGCAAGGGTGCAAATATTTTTGAAAGTAGAGAAAAGTGGTGATTGCCCAACATTGGGAATATACAAGATGCCATAGAATTATATACTTTAAATAGTTAATTTTATGTTTTCTAAATGTCATCTCACATTCTAAAAAGCAAATTTGACCCTGGAACAACACTTATTTGAGGGTTTCTTTCAATGAAAACTACCCAGAATGTGCTCGCCTATATCATCTCCCCTTCTACTTCCTCCACCTCTGTCTCTGTCACCCCTGGAAATAGCAAGACTAATACCTCCTCTTCCTTCTTCTACTTAGCCTACTCAGCCTACTCAACCTAAGGCCAATGAGGGTAAAGACCTTTATGATAGTCCAAAAGTAAATACATTTTATCTTTCTACTAAAATTTGGATGTAATTTGTTTGACTCCTCTAAATCTTATGTTGACACTTTATTTCCAATATTGGAGGCAGGGCTTAATAGGAAGTGTTTGGCTTATGGGGATGGATCCCTCATGAATGGCTTGTTGCCATCCTCCCAATGATGAGTGAGTTCTTGATCTATTAGTATCCATGAGATTATTTCTTAAAAAGAACATGGTGCCTCCCCTACCTCATGCATCATCACTCACCATGTGATCTTTGAACATACTGGACCTATATATGCAAGGAGCCTGATGTCCTGACCATAAGTCATTCTTCTTGTACAACCTGTAGACCATGAGACAAATAAATCTCTTTTCTTTATAAATTACTCTGACTCAGGTATTCCTTTATAGAAACACAAATTCACAAATAAACTAAAATAATTCTAAGATAAATCACATGTTAGGCTACAAAACAAGTCCCAGAAAATTTAAAAAAATAGGAAGAAAAATAATACCATGTATCTTCTCAGACCACAGTGGAATAAAACTAAAAATCAATTCCCAGAGGAATTCTCAAAACTACACAAATATATGGAATCTAAACAGCATTTTTATGAACAATCTTTAGGTCAATGAAAATGGAGATAAATCACTTCTTAGCATTTGGGCTAAAATCAAGTAAAGATGGAGATAAAAATCTTTTATTGAATTAAATGACAATTGAGACACATGCTACAACAATCTTTGGGTTATAATAAAAGTGGTGCTGGGTGGTTCCTGTGGTTCAAAGGAGTAGGGTGTCAGCCCCATATGCCAGAAGTGGTGTCAGGTTCAAATCCAGCCCTGGCCAAAAACTGCCAAAAAAAAACAAAAACAAAAACAAAAACAAAAAAAACTCCCAACAAAAATTAGCCTAGGGAGATGGATTAATAGCAGAATTCACTTGACCTATAAATAGGAATTGGTAAATTTCCTAAGAACTATTTTATAAAAGTTAGAAGAAAGGAATTCACCCTAACTGATCCTACAAAGCCAGTGTCACCCTGCTTACTAAAGCCAGAAAAAGACACAATAAGAAAGGAAATTATAGATCAATATCCCTCATAAACATAGTTGCAAATATCTTCAACAAAATATTAGCAAACCAAATCCAACAGCACATCAAAAAATATTTCACAATGATCAAGTGTGTTTCATCCAAGAATGCAAAGTTGATTCCACATATGAAATCAATAAGTATGATTTACCACATAAACAGAATTTAAAAAACAAACCGTATGATTATCTCAATATCTTAATAAATGCTCAAAGAATATACAGTAAAATACAACCACCCTTTATGGCAAAAACCCATAAAAAATTAGGCCTAGATGGAACACGTCTAAAAATAATGGAAGTCATATATGACAATCCCACAACCAACATCATATTGAATGGGATAAAGTTTAAAGCATTTCCCCTAAGAAGTAGAACAAGGCCAAGAAGTCCACTGCTACCGAATCTATTCGACATAATACACATACTGTAAGTACCAGTCAGAGAAATTAGGCAAGAGAAAGAAATAAAAGGCATTCAAATCAGAAAAGAGGAGGTCAAACTTCTGTATTATTTTCTTAACAACATTTTTCCTTTCTCTAGTTTACTTTATTGTGAAAATATGGTACATAATACATATAACATCAAAAACGTATTAATCAACAGTTTATGTTATTGTTAAGTTTTTTGGTCAACAGTAGGCCATTAGTCATTAAGCTTTTGTGGAGTGAAACATTACACACGGATTTTCAGCTGTGTGGATGTCTGGCACCCATACTCCCTGAATTGTACAATGGTTAACTGGAGTATCCAAAACACGAGAGATCACATAGAATAAATTTAGACAATTAGTGCTCCATAGTACTTTACAAAATGTTAAAGAACTAGTCTTACAAAGTACATAATTATCATTAATTAGAAAATCTATCAGAGGTAAAAATTAAAGCGGTATTAGTACTTTATAATATCATATGATATATTTATTTTTTAATTTTGATACATATTTCTATGAAAAAGAACAGGTAACTTTTTATCAAATGGTATATGTATCATACATTCTTAAAATATCAGTGAATAGTCTCAATTTTTTGCCTAGTTCTTCTGTAACTCTGCCTGCTATGTGCTGTCTATAATATTATGAAAAATGAGATGAAAGAGGTCATGGTCACACCTACTTGAAGGTACCACCAGATAAAAATTACAGGAAATGCCCTTGACCAAAACTGATGGACTTGCTAAAAGCCATGGGGCAATAATGTTCCAGCAAATTCCCTTTACAAAAATAGTTTCACTCTTTTATTTTTAGTCTTTAACAAGAAAAAGAATGTGCAGCTACTATAATTTGCATCAACTGAAGCATTACATTTCATGATTTGCTTGTTCATGGAAGCATATGAAGTCAGAAGTAATATTCCCACTAAGAAGCAATATTCTTACTCCCATGTAAATATATTTATCCACTAAGCCAATGAGAAAACTGAAAGTTAACCTTAGTACTTAATAATTCTTAGTATAAATCTCACCTTCCCAGGTTATGACCTTCTTTTTTTCAGTTGAAATGCAGTTTCCAAATGCATCATTGATTTTTCTTAGAACACATCAACTCATCTGTAAATTAGATTTGGTTTTCTCGGTTTATGTGCTAGTATCCAATTGCTGATCCTTTGATCCCAAAATATATACTTCAAAACTAAGGCATATGATTAGAAATAATTTCCCTAAAATACATGTGGCTTTTTATTTTAGAATTTTCTTGTCTTTATTATTGTTAAATATTCATTTTGGACAGGACATATCATTGCGTTTCTGGCTATATTTCCTACTCATTCTCAGTTTATACTAGTCCATCTACAATTCCTGAATTAAACGTAATTATTTATCAGAGTACTTAGAGAGAGAGAGATACTATTTTATTGTGTACAACTCTGACGGGCATCCTTGCATTTGAATGGTGTACAGCTCTGGTGTGTATTCTGTCCTCGAATAATCAGGCAGTACAATAAAGTACAAAATGTCTATTTTATCTCCTATTTAACTGAGCAAGGATTTTGTGGTCACTTTACTCCCTCATGACTTTCTTCTCTGTGTAATTATTCCATAAACACTAGATAAAAGCATATCTGTATTAAAATTAGAAAGGATATGCATTTCTCTGATGATTAAGGATGATGAGCATTTCTTCATGTGTCTGAAGGCCGTGCGCCTTTGATGGGTGACCTCCCTCCTCTTGTCCTACTGGAGGCCCACCCCTCCTGGGTAGGCTGCACCCCACCCCTTCTTACCTTTTCAGAGAATGTCTGTCCTTCTGACCTCTTCTCTGGCATCTTTTGCATCAGCATAGGAGCATGTATTAGTCCAGCGGGGCCCCATGGAACTGTTCGCACTGCTGAGGATGCGACCTGGTGGCTGCTAGATTAGACAGAGTGGCTTGAGCTTCTCCATCTGCCCTGCGTCCCTTTCCTGTGTCCATTCTACTTCTCTGCTCCCCTTCACCTGAAAACATCTGAAAAGATACGTGCAAGGCCATTGGCCCTGTTCACGGTTTTCTCCTGCCATTTGTTCACCCTCCACACTTTACAGCCTGCCTTCAGCCCCCACCTCTGAGCCTAAACTGCCAGGGACAGAGGGCCATGTGTTGCCAGATCTCTGCCCTCGCCTTGCCCCACCTCTCAGCAGCATTCCTTACAAATGGCCTCTCTCAGTCCCTCTGTTTCTGGCTCTCCTGGCTTTCCTTTTACATTCCTGATCGCTCCTTTTTGGTCTCCCTGCTGGTTGCTTCTCCTTTATCTGATTCCCAGAGATGGAGATGCCTTGGGACTGGTTCTGGACCCCTCCTCTCTCAATGCTCTCTTCCTAGGCGATGCTCTGTCAGCCCCGGTGGCTGTAAACCCCATCTACAGGCGAATGACTCCTATGTTTTTATTTCTAACACAGACCTGTCTCAGGGCTTCCACTCCATCTGTACATGGAGCCCTCTGTATTCCCGTCTGTCTTCCCGATCCCAGTCAATGACCCTGCCGTCCACTCATTCCTCTTCCCTGCCTGCACCTGCACCTGTCACCTGGTGCTGTGGGCTCCCCTTCCGGGGTGTGCCTGCAGTGTGTTCACCTCTCCCCCAACTGCAGTTCCCACTCTAGTCCTGGCCACCATGCCTTCTTCCTGGACAAACTTCCTGCCAGGCCCCCAGCATCCCGTCTGGGGTGTCTCCAGTCCACTGTCCACATAGGAGTCTGTATGACTTGCTTTTAAAATTACAAATCAGGCTCGGTGCCCATAGCACAGTGGCTACAGCGCTGGCCACATACACTGAGACTGGTGAGTTCAAACCTGGCCCGGGCTAGCTAAACAACAATGACAACTGCAATAAAAAATAGCCGGACTGGCTCGGCGCCTGTGGCTCAACGGGCTAAGGCGCCAGCCACGTACACCTGAGCTGGCGGGTTCGAATCCAGCCCGGGCCCGCCAAACAACAATGACGGCTGCAACCAAAAAATGGCTGGGCGTTGTGGCGGGCACCTGTAGTCCCAGCTA
>CAUYRH010089976.1:0-25418 GCA_963574655.1 Perodicticus potto
CAAGATAACAGGAAAGGGAACTTCCCAAGTTGGGGTCAGGGAGGGTGAATTAGAGGGAGGAGTTTTGATCATGACTAGATCTCCAGGAGGGAAAAGTTCCTGTTTTAGTTAGTATGTCCCTCCCCAAACGGGGAGCAGGACTAGTCTTACTTTTTTAACTACTCCAAAATAAGTATTACTTTCTTAGAATTATTTATTTATTTGAACGAATATATTTATGTAAGTGAACTATCTACATATGCTAGCATAGCCTTCTCCCCCCATTCATCAGATACTTATAATTAATCATACATTTGAAACTATTTCACCTGTGTTCCATATACAATGTGGCCATGAAGTTCATGTGCAATTTAAATTAGCAAACTATTTTATTTATTTTAAAATAGCAAACTATTTTAAACTGCATACAAACTTTATGGACACACTGTATATATGGAACACAGGTGAAATAGTTTCAGATGTATGATTAATTATATAAGTATTGGATGAATTAGGAGAGAAGGCTATGCCATCACATGCAGATTGTTCACCTACATAAATAATGTTCATTCAAATAAATAATTCTAAGAAAGTAATACTTATTTTAGAGTAGTTAAAAAAGTAAGACTATCAATAGCTTAAAAATTCTCATATGTTAAACTATTTTAAACTGCACATGAACTTTATGGACACCCTGGATTGCTAATCATGTACTCTATTCTTTTTCATTTCTCTGAATTTTATATGTTAAATAATCATAACAGAACTTAAAAAAAAAAACAACTAAGGTCAAACCACGTTTTTTCTTCTCAAGCTCTCTGAACTCTTCTTTCTTTGCGGTCTTATAGGCCTCCTGTAGCATATTTATCTCATTTTTTAATTAACTAGCTATCTTTTACGTTATCTTTTATGGTTAGGATCCCATTTCTTTTAGTAGACTTTAAACTACTCAGAGCCAGAGACCAAACCTTGGGTTATTTTATATACACAGCTAGCAGAGCATCTTGCACATCAAAGAAATGTGATATATATTAGTGTTTAATCAACGTGCTATTTTTTTTATTTCACCAGTGTTTATGGAAGGGCATGGCCAAGTTGATGGTAATCATATGCCTTCAAATATTATGTTGATCACTATCTTTCTTACTTTGATATGTAAGGAAGGGAGGAAATTATGTACATCAGAAAAAAACAGTGTATTTAATTTATAAACTGTCTAGCACTTAGTAAGCATTTACTAAATAAAAACTGTTTGTTTAATGGACTCAAAACTGCTGTCTTTCTCTTAGTGTATGATGGAAGGCATTTTTCATTGATTGTGAAAAGTGAGTTGGATTCATTCATAACAGACTCTTTTTAGATCGAAAACATTTAGTTACTAACTCTTTTTGGTTATTGGCATTCAGATATTTGAGACAGAAGCAGAACTGATTGTATAAATACTGACTATCATGCTCAACATAGTTTTAAGTAAGTAAAATATTCTTGTATTGGCTTGGATAAATCGATGCTAAAATATTAAAAAATGTTCAGTTAGCTGGACTTGAGCCCATATTCCTCCAGTAATGATACTATTGTAGGTAAAGTTAGAATATTGCTTTTTTTTCTGCAGGTGCAAGCTCAGGTCAGACATCCTATGTAAGATATGTACAAATGTAGAAAGGTGCTGGGAAAGCCTGTTACAAAAAAGAATAATAGAAATTTAAAAAATAATTGTGTCTAAAATTCTTTTTGTTCTAGATCCCATCTGTAAAAAAAGAACATTTAGTGAAGAAATAATTGGCTCAGATGTTACCCCCAATATCTTTTTTATCTGCCTCAAATCTCCCACTTTACTCTTTGGAAGAGTGGGTCAGTTCCATCACCAAGCTGAGTACAAGTACTCTCCTTGTTAGATTGTAGGGTTCAGAATTAAACTTATTTTGATGCCTTTAAGTATTTTATTACTTAATGAGAAACTAATTCATTTGGTCAAATATCCCTTTTTAGTAACAGAAATATAACTCAAGCTTAGAACACATTGAAAAAAACATTGTCTATACATTTGCTTGTGACACATATAGTATAGATCAAAGGTTCAAAGAAAATTGTATTTCCTTGCCACAAACGCAATAGACACTTATAAAATGCCTGCTATTGACAGGTAACTTAAATGGTATTTTTTTTAAAAGCTAGAAGTTCAGAGACTTTTCCATTCATGTCTGCCATCAGCTAGCTCTTAATAATGCAGTGTGTACTTATTTATTGATCAGACCACTTAAGTAGTAAGACATGAGAAAGTGGACACTATTATCTGGTAATTGACCATATTGGAGAGTTAAGTGTTCTGACAAGGAACTAAGTGTGTTTAACCTTCAGATAAGATCAATTTTAAGATAATGCCTACTTTGGTAATGAACCAAAGCTGCAATGAACCAAAGCTGCTAAGAAACTTTGTACTCTAGGTGCTTCTAAAGCAATGCAGTTTCTTTTTTTTTTTTTTTTGAGACAGAGTCTCAAGCTGTCACCCTGGATAGAGTGCTGTGGCATCACAGCTCACAGCAACCTCCAATTCCTGGGCTCAAGAGAGTCTCTTGCCTCCGCCCCCCAAGTAGCTGGGACTACAGGTGCCCGCCACAGCGCCCGGCCATTTTTTGGTTGCAGCCGTCATTGTTGTTTGGCGGGCCCAGGCTGGATTCAAACCCGCCAGCTCAGGTGTACGTGGTTGGCGCCTTAGCCCATTGAGCCACAGGCACCGAGCCAGCAATGCAGTTTCAATGACAACAATCATAGTTTTAATGACCAGATTTATTTCTCAGAGCCTTGGTTTCCCAGGGCAACCTAGAAAGGAGTTACTACCTTTCTACTGTACTTAGGACAAAAGCTCAGGTGGGAAGGGGATGGTGGTAAGAAGCACTGTCTAGGAAACATCTCCTGGGTACCTTGCATGTGCCAGTCATCATATGATATTTGAGGGCTCCCACATTTAAGAAGATACTTCACCTCAAGGAATACATGTTTCAGTAAAATGGTTTTCCAGCTTTGTTTTATATGTTAAATCTCTGAAAGAAAAGGTTATTTGAGTCCTTCATTTATAAAAAGAAACATATGAATAGCCCAAGTTCTGTTTTTGCCTCTGACTCCTTTTTCCCTCTGAGGTCATTGAACACAACTTGAAATTCTCTTCTCTTAGGGACAGAACCATAAGCCAATATCACAACACATTATAAGTGATACAATAGAAGTATGAACAAAAGTGGTAAGACAGTGCAAAGAATGATATGGCTAAAGCCGCCTGTAAATTTAGGGAAGTCTTCCTAGAGGTAGAGACTTTGAACACTGTCTTATTGAACAAATAGAAGCTCCCCAGGGACCAGGGAATAGGAGGCAGTGAGGGCAGAGCAAGTAAACGCTGTAGTGTGTTGAGTGAACTGTGTAGCCCTGCTTACATGTCTGGAATAGCAGGAGTTTGGAAAGGAAGGTGAGCAATTGGAGGTTAGGTCCCAAGTCCTAGAGATTGAAGAGAGGTTTTTGAGCAGAAGACTAACAAATATTATTTGATATCTAGGAAAGAATAGTTTTGCAAAAGAAGAGTTTCCAGAAAGTGGAAGTAGTAATACCTAATACCATGGAGAAGACAGAAACATGTGAATCTTTTGAAAGACCACTTCATTGACCTTTAGCAAGAACTCTTCTGGTAGAATTATGATTGTAGAGATTGATGAGGCCAGGTGCAGTGGCTCATGCCTATAATCTCAGCAGTTTGGGGAAGGTGATGGGGGAGGATCACTTAAGGCCAAGAGTATATAACCAGCCTTAGCAACATAGTGAGACCCTGTCTCTACAAAATAATAAAAAATAATTATCTGGGCATGGCAGTGTGCACCTTTAGTCTCAGCTACTCAAAAGGCTAAGGTAGGAACATCACTTAAGCCCAGGAATTTGAGGTTATAGTAAGCTACCATAACACCACTGCACTGCAGCCTGGACAATAGAGCAAGACCCTGTCTTTTAACAACAACAGCAACAAATGGAACCTAAAGTTAAGAAATAGAGGCAGTGAATGTATACTCAGTGTTTAGGGTGATGCAAATGAGCAAAGTAGAAGAGTGGTTATTTGCATTATATAAGGATGAGTTGAATATGTTTGTAGGCTGGCAACACCTATGTCATTGGAATATTTAGGGCTTTGGAATCAAATGGAAGATTAAATCTCAGGCCTAGGGCGGTGCCAACAGAGTAGGGCGCTGGCCCCATATGCCAGAGGTGGAGGGTTCAAACCCAGCCCCAGCCAAAAACTGCAAAAAAAAAAAAAACCAAAAAAATAAATCTCAGGCCTACCATTTACTAGGTATTGACTTTGATCAGGTTCTTCTATGAGCCTCAGTTTCCACACACATAAAATGAGATTAGTACTGCGTACCTCTTACAGTTTTGTAAGGGTTTAACGAAATGATGAAATGACAAGCACCTAGAACTCAGAAGGCATTCAATAAGTGGTAGTGGTTTGGGGGGCTTTTTGTTTCTGTAAAGATGAGCAACATTAAAGATACAAGAAAGGGAAGGAATGAAGCATATGACTTCAGAGAAAAGAGACAGGTAGAAATGGGACCTAAGTCGAGGTAAAGAAGTAGTTTCAAAGTGAGAGTAGGTTTTCCTAGGTAATAGAAGGGAAGGACAGTGATAAAATAACATCTTGGACAAGATAATTTAGGTTACTTTGCAGTAAGAAGTAGCCCTAGATCTAAGTTTGTTAATGCAACAAAGCATCTTTGTTCATACCATACACCCAACATAAATCAGGAAGACAGCTCTGTTTGTCTCTGCTGCTCAGGGACCCAGGCAGATGGAAGCACCCTCTCTGCATTTGCATCTTACCATTTTCTTCTGCGGTCATAATAGACCAAGTCACACAACTACGTCTGACTTCATAGGGCCAAGAAAGTGCTTAGAACTAGGGAAGAACAGGAAATACTGGAAAACAGTGTTTATAACCAAAAGAGCGGGTAGGGCTATATGTGTAGTTAAGTACGAAAGCTATGAGGGTAACATCTCTTTTCTTAGTGAAGGAGGCAGCAAAATATGTTCTACCAGGAGTAGCATGAGGGGTTTGACAGCAGTGGTAAATGTTTGTAACAGCCGTTTGTTAAAATAATTAAACAGGAACATCACAGCAAAGGAAAAGGAAGTTGTTCTGGTTAAATATTTATCATTAGGGCTCCATGCAGAATGAAATAGTAATACAGCTGCGATTTGGTTTCTTAGTTCAGCTGTAGCTTAAAATTAGAAGCTGCCCATCAATAATTTTCCCAAGGGAGTGATTTCTACTATAGTAGCACATAGCCTACAGAAAAGGAAATGCACAAAGAGCAGGCTTTCTTCAAATGGTAAGAG
This sequence comes from Perodicticus potto, assembly GCA_963574655.1. Lineage (NCBI taxonomy): Eukaryota > Metazoa > Chordata > Mammalia > Primates > Lorisidae > Perodicticus > Perodicticus potto. Next base: position 5,353 of record CAUYRH010089976.1, read on the forward strand.
AAACCACTGCAGAGAGAGAATATGAGAGAGAAATTGATTGTACATCTATCCCTAGAAATAAAAATGAGTTCCCTTTTATCAGCCACTCAGTCAGTATATCTTCTGCTGGCCTGGCATTTGGCACTGTGTAGAATAAAGAGAAGTTTATTACTGTCTTTGTTCTCAAAGAATGTATACTTCGGTCAGAGGGATGAAAACGTCCTGCTACAAGTTTGAGGTCTGCTTCATATATATCACTTATTGCCCTAATTAATATAATTTTGGGGAAGAGTTTCATGGAGCAGGCAGAATTAAACCTATTGAAGAATAGGTTAACCTTGGAGGATACAGAAAGGAAGAAGGCAGGGTACCAGAGGGATGGCGTGATTAAAGGTCTCATGGTGGGAGTGCAAGTGTTTTTTATGGGAGACAGGAAGGAGAGTAGCCAGAAAGAGGAGAACGTTAGATGAAGGAATTGTAGGGTCATCATGCTGAACTGACAGGCAGGAAACTAATTATAAGGAGCTGGTACAATGTAGGAGGAAAGGAAGGGAATTACTTAAAGTTGTTGCATGAGGAGTGTCACTGAGACAAGGCAAACTTGGTCAGTGGGGAAGAATATATAATGAGAGGGATCAGTTAAAGGACTACATAATAATACAGTTTGTCTTTCTTCATTCACCCCCCACAAGACTTTAATGACTTCCTATTACCTACAGAATAAAGTCCCAGTCTTATTTTTTGCTTGAATATCCCCATTTTAAAAAAATAGCTAGATAGCAAAGGTTACTACAATGAGGAAGACTAGGATATGTTGGAACCAGGAGCCAGACCCAAGAAGTGCAGTTAAGGGCAGTGCCTGTGGCTCAGTGAGTAGTGCACTGGCCCCATATACAGAGGGTTGTGGGTTCAAACTCCACCCCGGCCAAACTGCAACAACAATAACAAAAGAAGTGCAGTTAAAATCAAATGCTTTTATCAATAGGCTAGGTGTAGGAGTGTAGCCTCATATCTTGCAGGAGCCATGACCAAGCCAGACACAACTCCAGCCCCAGTAGGAGACTGGAGGTCAGGTAGGCTGCCAAGACTGGCACCAAAACAGACCCCTTCTTTTCTTGTTTTTAACAACGTTATTGAATTATAATTCACATACCACATACTTTACCCACTTAAAGTGTACTCTTCAATGGCTTCTGTAGTATATTCCCAGAGTAGTGCAGCCATCACCACAGTCAATTTTAGAACATTTTTCATGACCCCAAAGAGAAACCATCTTAACCATCACCTCCTTCCTTGGCCACTGTTCCTGCCAATTCCCCAGATCTAAGCAAGCACTACTCTATTTTTTGTGTCTATGGATTTGCCTATTCGTACATTTATATAATTGGAATCATATAATATGTGGTCTTTGTGGCTGCCTGCTTCCACTTATTTTTCACTTATTTTTAAGGTTCAGCTATGTTAGAGTATATATTAGTACTTTATTTCTTTATATTCCTTCAGAATATTATATTTAATTTCTATACCACATTTTGTTTATCCATTCATCAGTTGATAGACATTGGAACTGTTTCTAATTTTTGGCTATTATGAATGATGCCGTTATAAACACTGATGTATAAGTTTTTGTGGACATAGGTTTTCATTTCTCTTAGTATATACATACCTAGTAGTGGGATTGCAGCATGATATCATTTAACCATTTGAGTAATTCCCAGGCTGTTTTCTAAGGTGCATTTTCCATTTCCACCAGTAGTGTATGAGGGTTCAAATTTTTCCATATCCTTGCCAATACTTGTTATTTGTCTTTCTGATTGTGGGTGTGAAGTAATCTCTCGTTGGGGTTTTAATCTTTATTTCCCTGACCAGAAGCCCCATTTTCAAAACTAAGACATAAAACGAAAACATGTTTGGGAACTTTGACAAGAAAAAAATATTAATAGACTGATGTGAATGAGAGAATTCCAGGCAGTTAAGGGCTAAGAGGGAGTTGAAGACAGCCTGTTAGAGTTTGTACAATCTCAGGTGTTGCCATGTTCTACTGGAATGAATAACCAGAGGTTGCCATTCTCATTCAGATTAGCTGTTCTCAATCCTCTGCTGTGCTCAATTAAAGTTAACTGGAAAAACACACACAAAAAAACTTTATATATACTATTGTTAAGGCCCTATCCTTGGCCAATTGAATCATAATATCTAGGGATACAGCCTGGGTGTCTGGAGTTTTTAAAATCTCCTCACATGATTCTGATGCACTGCAAGGGTTGAAAGACACTGTTGTAAGTGATTCAGCAGGATTAAATAGTAGAATGAATTTATTGATTATACACTCTGATCAGATAACCATCTGCCTTTATGTTGACCTATAAGCTTTTCTCAGGCGCCTGCTAACTGAATTTGATCAAATAGACGTGAAACATAATTAGAGGGTGCATAGTCTTCTTTGACTAATGGCAGAGAGAAAAACCTACTATGGAATTCATAAGATCAACTATGTATTCCCAACTAAACCCCAGTTTAAAAGTTATGTCAGAGAGTTGGATTCCTTTGATTCTTTTCCATTTGTATTGGCTGTATACGAGGCACTTATTTCCAATTTTTTCCATCTCTTTAAGTTTAACATACAATGATGCTTTTCAAGATAATGAATTATTTCATTTGTTAGCTTATCTATTGTGAGACATCAATTTAATGTAACGGTCAGTGGTAGATATCCTAGTAGTTGGCTCATAGGTACAAAGAATTTTTTGTGGTTTTGATTTGAACAGGTGCTTTTTCTGTGTGAACTTTGACCTTTGTAATTGATCTTATGTATACAGATGACAGAGACTAGATTAATAAGGTGATGTCCCATTACCATAAGGTGTGTATTTTTCTTTATGGAGATTGAGGCCCATTTGTGTCTTCTGTTTAAATTATAGGTCTAGTCACAAAACTGGAAAGGATGAGAACTGAAGTGAAATATTGCCAATTAGATCAGTGCCAAGGTTCCAAAGCTTGAAAGCATGAATTTTCATTGTCCAGACTCTTCTTTAGAGGGATCATATGTCTCTGACTTAAATTTGAGGTATGAAGTTTCAGAAGAGGAAAATTCATATTCTAGAAAGAAAAGGTAGGAAATGCAGAAACATTAGTAATCTGAAATGTTCTAATGCTTACCTGGCTAGAAACAGCTTTAGTTCATTGCAGATTGAGGTTTCTTGCTCTCTCTTTTCCTCCCTTCCCTTTCTCTTCCCTCCCCTCCTTTCTCTCTCTTTCTTCTTTCTTTTTTTTTTGCAGTATTTTATTTTTTTTATTAAATCATAAAGAGTTAGATCATGTATGTATACATTAATGCATTTATGGGGTACAAGGTGCTGATTTCATATACAATTTGGAATGCTTACATCGTACTGGTTAATATATCCCTCCCCTCATGTACTTAATTACTGTGTTAAGACATTTATTCTCTATACTTAATAGATCCAACATGTACCCTTGCAGTATGCATCAGAGGTCTCGCTCTGTTGCACAGGCTGATGTCAAACTCCTAGCCTCTAGCAATCCTGCCCCCTTGGCCTCCCAAAGTGCTGGGATTATAGGTGTTAACCCCCACACCTATCCAAGATGTCTTATGTCATATTTGAAAGGAGAAAAAGGTCATGATGATAAATGTAGAGGAAGATACGCTAGTAATTTTTTAAGGGACTCATATTGTTGTTTTAATAAAACTGCTCAAAGGCTGTGTAATATAATCCAGGCCTTCTCTTCCTCTCAGAAGTAAAGTAGGTAATGCTTTGTCTCATATTACTTTAATCTGGACTTAGTTTAATCAAGGCACATAGACTATTAGTGTGACGTATATCAGAGAAAAAATTGAAATGAAAACAAACAGCAGAGTGGAGACCTGTTTTAGAACATGATCCTCTCCATTTGGCTAACCTTCAGATTTCCCAGCCATTTCTCATTGTGTATTTCATATTTTTTTATTGCTTCTTTTCTTTTTTTATTTTTAAATAGTACTATTTTACTTATAGAAAATAAAATAAAGAAAATGAGGGGTATATTACACATCCTTAAAAACAAAGAGGAAAAAAAACTAACCCTGTTAATAACTTCCACTTTGAGAGCTTGGGCTGATTGCAAGGCCCAAGGGACTAATCTGCTGAATGTGGAAGGATATGGAACCATTTGTCCTGGGAGAAGCACTACATTAAAAAGAAGAAGAAGAAGTCATGGGGGGAGGGCAGGGCTCTGCTGATGAAAGTAGTTGTCAAATTAGCAGATCTGGAAGTTGTAGTGCATATTGTTATGAGCTGCTCAAGTTCACACCAGAGCAACGAGCTCCATCCGTCTTTCTCAGTTTACATTTTAATTGGCTTGTAGTTAAGTTTTTTAAACACTGTGAGATTGCTGACATACACTGCAATATCATGTGAATAATTTATGGAGGTTGCTCAAGACAAGCCTTTTTTTTTTTTTTTCAATTTGAGAATGCAAGGGGAAGAGGGAGAAGGAGGAGGAGAGGGGCCGGGGGGTTTCGTGGGAGAGGCCCGGACAGAAGAGCAGACACAACTACATGTGCTGTGCTGGGTGTAAAATGTCTCTGCTGGTGTAGGCAGCAGCGTTTGGGATTTCAGGGAGGTTTGTACAATACAATATTATTAATAACAATTCTGTCAAGAGAGTACCCAATTAAATTGAATTGGGTTTATGACTCCCTCTTGGTTTCTTAAAATGTGTGGATATAAAACCTCTTCGATGTGAGTATTGGATAACAAGGGTGGGTGGGTTTATTTATTTATTTATTTGGTTGGTTTTAATGATTCCTCCTTACTGTTGAGAATTTGCTTGTTTTTAAATGCAGGAGTAGGCATTTTTCCCAAGCTATCATTTTGTTTTCTGCTCTCACAATAACCTAGAGAAGGTGGATCTGCCATCAGTGAGCAGTTATCCTTACAAAAACGTGACTGCTTCTGGGAGTGGTTCACCAGCCAGCTTTGAGCCTAGAATATCATCTACTTAAGACCTGTGGGAAAATCCTCTTCCTCTGATAAAATATATATATTTTTCTTTTTACAAAATGAGTAAATTATGTAAAATGTATAGAGTACAAAAAAGAGACTAAAATCACCTATAACTTCTTCACACAAGGTGTGGTTTTTGTTTTTTATCCTTCCTTTTTCTATTAGTATCTAGTGAACATAACTGGATTCACATATACTGTTTAGAATAATCTTTTTTCACTAAGCATCATATCATGAGCATTTTCTCATATGAGTAGTCTAAATGTAGAGTCATTTCTAATGACCATACAGTGCATGTGTTTTTTGTGAATTAAGTAAATACTTTAACATGTCTCCTGCAGTTGAAATGAAGTTTATAATTTTTATCCATTTTAAACAGGTAAATGATAAATGTATTTTTCTCTTAAATCTTTGGAGGGGGGTGGAGCCAGGATCTCACTCTGCTGCCCACAGAGTAGTACAGTGGCACAGTCACAGCTCACCCCAACCTTGAACTTCAAAGCTCAAGCAGTCCTCCTGCCTCAGACCCCTGAGTAGCTAGGACTACAGGTACGCATCATTATATTCAGCTAACTTTTTATACTTTTTATAGAGATAGGGTCTTATATGGCCCAGGCTGGTTTTGAGCACTTGGCCTAGGTGATCCTCCTGCATTGGCCTTTCAAAGTACTGAGATATGTGTGTGAGCCATTGCACCCCATCACTTGATTATTTCTTTAGGGAAGCTCCAAGAAGTATAAAACAGAGTGAGTCAGTGGGAAAGATCAGCAATGTCTCAAGATGAATTTTTTTCTTGAAGAGTGGTATGAAACATAGTTTTTAAAATTAATGAAATTAACAGTTTGTTCCTTTTTTTTTTTTCCTCATGGCATTTCTTAACAACAAAATCTGTTAGGATTAATGTAGGCTATTGTTTCTGTACCAATTATTATATAACTACTTAAGACTTCATGTAATCAGTTGAGATGCTACAAATATATTGCCTGTCAACTCCAATAAAAAAGAGGACAGTTAATTAGAGGGATGTCTTGCTGTTAAACAAACTTGCAGTCAATTGCTTATAAGTACCATTTAGTTTGATATGTAGTCAAAGGGCAGGAAAATCAGTCTTCAGGCATGACTGGCTTTTTAAAATGTAAAAAGGGAAGTGATTTTATTGGAGATGAGTGGCCTATCAACTGGCATGTTTTGCTTTTTAAAATTATATTCATATATGAGTAAAAAGGTGAATGACATTAAGGTCTCTGGTTAGGTCAAAGTCTTTTCCAATTAAAATAACTAAATCTGTGTCCTCAAGCAACTCTAGAAGAGAATATTTTACCCCAACATCAGGACTGGCATCAAGGTCACCCAGTATGTGTGTGTGTGTGTGTGTATACACAGAAATATGCACATAGACTGTAAATAGATGAAGTAGGAACTTTCTTAAACCAAGTGCTATGCTATGTGAGCAGGTAAGTGCCACATGCAGACCTGGTAGAAGGGCTCCAGTAGCACAGCAGCCCTTGGAACAGCTGCTGCAACTCAAGCTCATTAGCTGTTCCTTCTTAGCAATGCCTGTGCTTCCTGTGCATTTGTTCAACTCTACTGTGATAATCGAGGATAGAAATACAGGTTTTCTGGACAGTGAGGTTATGTGTCATGCATGGCACTTTCAGAGAGAAGGTCTATCCTAAAGACACCACACGGATTGAATATTTTAAGTGTTGGTGTTTGTAAAACAGTGCATGTATAATAGAGTTTTATTGTATTACAAAATCATGTGAATATGGTAAGACCAGGGCTATTAGAGCATGATTGACTTTGAGAGTCCATTGGATGTCACTGAACTTTGGAGCCTCACTCTGAAGCCAAGAGACTTCAACTTTTGCCAATAACCTCATTAAAATGTGTGTCCCTGGTAAGGCTGAACCACCCTCATTTCATTCTTTGTATTGGCTATCATCAACGAGTATCGATTTTTTTAGTGCCTAGCGCAAGTCCTCACTGGGGACTCGGCAACAGTCTTCCAACTGGTTGGTCTTCTGACTTCAGTTTTCACTCCTCCCAACTTCTACAGACTGCCTGAAATGATGTCAGCAGCAAAGAGATTTCCATTATCTAGAACAGAAGGTCTAAATATCCACTCTGCACTGGAGCTCTCCGGCTGTCCCCTGTCATGTGACTCCCATGCTGCGCCCTCTGTCTAATTAATGCTGATGCTCAGGTCTCCTTCATCCTTTGCCCAAATTTAGGGCCTTAGTAGGTAGTGTAAAATGCAAGAGAAAGTATAAGTAATGGCCATTCCCCTCAAGGGCCTTTCAGTAAAGCAAAGTAAATATGTAATCCACTTACAGTCAGTCAAGAGCAATATTTTTATTTGTCATGCCCCCTACATTTCGGTTAAAGAAAATGTTTCTTCTGGAAAGAAAAACATCAGCTGAATTAATGGCAGGTTCTGAATGGGCACTGAGCTATCTCTATTCAGAATAGGAGTATATTAAGTTAGGTGGGGTTGTTGAGGTTTACGTTCTTTCCTGAGCTCTTATGAATTAACAAATTCTAAATTACCTGTTTTCCAATTACATACAATAATGGTGCCTACCCTAGTCTTTCTTTATGTCTGCCAAGTTTTAACTTGCAGCCTATTTTAAATCAATTTAATAATAGCAGGCATCAACTTGAATCATAACATTTTCATAAGAACACATTTAATCTTGAAATAATGACTGGGTTTAAGAAAGGGGGAAGTAAAAAGGGAGGAGTAGAAAAGTTTGTGTTTTATTGCTTTTTTAAAAAGTTGCCTGAATAAGTAAAAGAACTCCTCTGAGTCAAACTAAGATATTTGTAGGATGATAACTGGTTATGGGGTTAGAGTTATAAAATGTTTCCATGTGAACATTTTGCAATGTTCCTTACCCTCCTATTTGATATTAAACATATTGCTTAATTTCTTTTTCCCACATCACAGATTTGCAAACATTTTTCTGTGAAGGGTCAGATAGTAATATTGTAGGCTTTGTGACCACATAGGTCTCTGTCAGGTATTCTTTGTTTACCTTTTTTTGGCAACACTTTAAAAATGTAAAAACTAAATCTTACTTGTATTACAGGGTATACAAAAACTGACTATAGGTCAGATTTGCCCTGGAGGCTATAATTTGGCAACTCATGCCTTGGAGAAACATGAGGGAATTCCCAGATAACACTCATGTTGGGTAGGCCAGCAGGATTTCCCTTTTGCTACTGCTTGCTTTGTTCTCTCTCGGTCACTGGCTTTCTCAGGAGCTGGTCCCTGGAGCCTGGTTCTCCTGTGTGATGTAACAGTGTGAAATGGTGTTTCCAATGGAAGGCCTGCAGGGGTAAATGCTGTCTCTAATTAACCTGTTCATTTAGTGTCATTATCCTTTATCTTAAACGCAGTTCTGCTAGAGGAGGATAAGGAAAGTGCTTAATTATAGTAACTATTTCATATCGTCTGTGCTTGCATGATGGACAAAAAGCCCAGAGATGAAGCTATCAGTCATTCAATGTCTTTGGATGCCTCTTGATTTTTTCTTGCATTTAATAATCTTATTCTGTTATTGAGTGTTGCTGAGTGAGACCTCAGGTCATAGTCTTTGTCCATGATCTGACCCAAGACTTCTGACATTAGTTATGACTAATGTCCACCACCTCGATAATGTCATTGGCCAATTGTCACTTCATTGATGCTTGTGTATTTATTTGCTTGTCACTTTAATTAGAGTACTTTGGATTGCAATTTGTCTTTTTAGTATGTTTTCTATCTTCCTAATTAGATGTTGAATACCTCTAGTACATACTTCTTTGAAGCCTAAAGTCTCTTGGAATACCATCATAATATTTTTGTAAGTTTTTTTTTATTGGGGATATATGTATGTATATATATAAAATATTAGATTTACCACTTTGAAATATACAGTTTTGTGGCATTAATTACATTTTGTGGTAACATTGTTATGTAACCATTACCACTCTATATCTCCAGAAATGTTTTCATGTCCCCAAACTAAAATTTCATATCCATTCAACAATAACTCTCCATTCTCCCTTCCCCATTCCTGGCAATCACGATTCTACCTTCTGCCTCTATGAACTTGACTACTCTAGGTACCTCGTAAAAGTAGACTCATACAGTATTTATCTTTTAGTGACTGGCTTATTTTACTTACTTTAATGTCCTCAAGATTCATCCATTTTGTAGCATTTGTCAGAATTTCTTTCCTTTTTAAAGCTGAGTAATATTCTATTTTATGTTTATACCACATTTTGCTTTCACATTTTGGCTATTGTCAATAATGCTGCCATGAACATATATGAGTCCCACTTTAATTTCTTTTAAATATATATATATGCCCAGAAGTGGCCATCACATATTTTGATTTTAACAATACCACAACTTTATTTTAAGCTCTGTGAAACTTTTAAGTATTTTTACCATTCTTTCCTATGTGATCTATTCATAATAAGATAAATTTCATAATAATGAAATAAATTAAGAACTATGGTGCACAAAAATAATAATAAGAACAAACATCCATTTATCCTGTGTACCAGGCACTGAGCTTAGTTCTTGATGTGTAGATGTGTATTATTTTACTTAACGCCTACAATATGTTATTTGCATGTTATAGAAAAGGAAACAAAGGCTTAGAGAGGTTAAGAAATGTGTCCAAAGTCACACAACATATATATAGCAAGTAGTACTATACTTCAGAACCCATGTTTGTAAGTATCTTAAACCCATTCAGAAAAGTGGATTACATTTATATTACTTATTATATTTTCAGCATTGTTAGTGGAAGGCTTATCATTTTCTATGGCGTAATGGAAATTTCAAAATCAAATAATATGAAATAACGTGCAAAATTCTTTGAAAGCTTTAAAGTGCCATATAGATATGAAGTATGAACATTAAATCTAGTGATGGACAAATTTTAAAAGCTATAAATATGTGAATCGGAAACCATCTAGAGTTTTAAACTGTGGTGATCTAAGCATTATGGAAATTTGCTAGACCCTGTCTTTGTGGTTTTATTAGAATATTGTTACATATACCATTTAATTCGTATCACTTCCAGTTCTTAAGACTGGTACTGCCTTTTTCATGAGTTTTTTTGGTTTTTGTTTTAGTTAAATTGCTAAGTGTAAGCCAGGTTATAATACAGTGTTCTTTAAAAACCTGTAGTAACTTCAGGGTAGAATCCCTGCCTTCGACCATCTTTGTGGTTCTATAACTCCTAGGCCAGATTTGAATGCCAAATAGCTAAAGAAACCACATGTTGAAGAACTGTGAGACTTAATCTGTATCATTTCAGAGGACAGAATTGAGGCTATTGTGCGTGTATAGGTTCTAGAATGGTGCTTTTCACCTTTTTTTTTTAATCTCATACTCACTTGAATCTATATATTTAAACTCTTGGCACACTTAAATTATGTCGACCAAAAAGAAAAAATGAAAAAAAAGGAATATGCTTACTGTCTGTACTTTGAACTTTTTTCAAAAATAATTTAATTAATGATCTTTAAAATTTTTTTGTGGCATACCTAAGATCCTCTCACGGCATACCAGTGTGCTCTGGCTGTTTGAAACTCATTGTTCTAGAGGGACAAATTTCAGTTCAGAATAAAATGTGTAATTGTCCTGTGGTAGACTGGCTGCCTTGAAAAGTACTGCTCTGTTAATGGGAATATTCACACACAGGCTAAAATCGTTTCTCAACAAAGATGTATAAAGAGGATTCCTACACTAAAAGATGGAATTTATTAATCTTCAGTCTTGCTATAACTTGACTTTTAATTTACTTAAAGTGTCCTAAGAAATTTGTTTTTTATTGTTGTCTTATGTGATGTTTTGCTCAACACAGGGCATGAACTAAGAGGTTTTGTTTGGTTTATTTGTTGTACCACAGGTAATTGTGGTGTGTTGTAGTGGCTTAGAAATAAAAAATATTTAGACCATGTCCAAATAATGATCAAGGAGACAACAGGGTCAACTTTTAGGCCCAGATTCTTTAGGGTGTGTACAAACTGTATACAAACCATGTACAAAATAGGACCTCACTAAGCAAAATGTCTGAAATAGTTGAATAATAAGCAGAGCCTTTGTAAGGTGACTACCTAAGGAACTGTAACAAACTGGTCAACATAAGAAGATGGTCACTTTAAAGAACCAGACCTGCTATACTGATACATACATGTGGTACATGTCTGTTCAATGAAAATTAGGTCAAGTTAAGAAAATAGTCAAAGGGGGAAGGTGGTCAGCTATGGAGGTTCTACTGTATATTGGTTATTTGATTTATTGACTTCTCTGCAGTCCTCTTGGAGGTTTTCAGCATCCAGCACTATAAAACTTACACTTTTTTAGTGTAATATTTAACTTAAGCAAGGACTTAGGTACTTGGCATAAATGATATTCTCTTCTCTTTTCTGATTAATGTGGGTCCAGGATCAACCGAAGGTAGTGTAAATACTGGAATATTTGCTCATATGTACCAAATGTACTTAAAATTCAGTGCAGGTAGAATTGTTTGTTTAAGTATCAGGAGGACAGACTTTGGTAATTTCAGTTGCTTGTGTTGGTTCCTATTTCATTTTGGTAGGAATTGAGTACTGGAGACTTTGCCTGGAAGCGAGCCTCCAGCATTGACGTCTGACAGTTACCGCAAAAGCAGACCCCTTTCTGCTCACAAAGCCAGGACCACGTTCGTGGCTGTGATCTCAGGGGAGGGCTCTAGGCTATAGCTTTGGGTTTATGGCTGGGGAGCCTGCCTCTTGTGGGAAAAACAGCCAAAGTGACCCCACAGAATTTGAACTTGGGAGAACTGTAGATCCAAAGGACTCATCAAGGTCAGGGACACGGCCCAGTCTGAACTGGCACCCATGGGCTTTTTCAGAGCCAGGTGTCAGAAATGGGTAAATATCAAATTGTATCTGATTAAAAACAGGAGGAAGCAGAGCTCCCCTTACTCACGCTGAAGAGCCAAAGTCAGCTGAATAGTGTTTGGGTCCAGATGATTTAAAAGCCACAGTCTCATGACCCAACTAAAAAAACATTCAAAACTAGCCTGAAATATAACAGCATGTTTTTAAAAATATGCTATCAAATACATTTATCTTTGGCTAAAAAAATGAATTAAATATTTTTCTGGTAAAATTATCAAATACTCATTAATATATAAGAGTGTAGGATAAATCCTCTTCTGGAAATACTCAAATTCATTATTTCTTTTAAATAAAAAGCCTGGTAGGAATACTATATAAATAGTGTTTGGTCTGGTCCAAGGAGCTTAGCTGGCTTTATTGTCTATTACATAGAGAAAATACTGAAATAAGAAGATGAAATAATACTTAAAAAAACATTGGAATATAATTGACAAAGTCTTGACAAGATAAAGAAGAGTGATAAGGATAGTTCAAGTGGGTTCCCAATAAAGCAATGGTGAAGAAATCAAAATCCAAACAACATGGGAATGTTTCATAATAGGAAGGGAGATAACAGTGCATACATTTGTCAAAATTCAGCACACTGTATACTTCAGATCTGTACATTTCACTGTGAGCAAATTGTACTTTAACACAAATAAGGAAAAAGTCCTCAACTTACTGAGCTAGAATTTATGAGAAAGTACAATGTTAAGCAACTTAGGAAGAGAAATTTCCCAACATTCATTGGAAATTTGAAAACTTGAAAATCATTAGTTAACTCTAGACACAAATGTAAGAAAATTTCAATAATAAGAATGAAGACAACAATGAGGGATTCATAGATCCATATTATTGTAGACCTAGATGGAGCCTTTTAGAACATCAGCCTTCCTCTTACATATATGAGAAAGCTGAGATTAAGAAAAGTTTAGAATGTTCTCTGAGGAAAATTAGAGACAGAATTTGATCAGATGGCAGGACTGTAAGCTTAAAGCTCCTTCTCCATTCTCCTTTGTCATAGTGGCTTCCTCCTCCTTCCACCTGCTAAGTACCCTCAAATGTCTGTTTCAGCTCTCTTTGGCTTCACCTTTATGTTGCATTCTCATTGATTCATTAATTTCAGTGTTAGTATTTCTTTATTAATCAGTTAATACTTTTTGAAAGTCTACCATATTCTTTGATGTATGATTAAACCAGACAAACTAAAAGTCTTCCCCATAGAGCTTGCTTTCTGCAGTGCACATGGAGTCCAGATATTGATTTCTGGGACAGTATTGTCACCTAATCCAGACATCATTAACTTATGGTGCCCCTTGCATGTCATGACAGTATCTCAAGTTAAAAATGTCCGTAATCTTTTCTTCTCTTCAAAGGATCTTCTCCTGTTTTCTCTATGCCTGAAGATCATCTTTTGTTCTTATTATTGAATTAAAAACTCTAACTCTACCAAGTTGATTTTTTTCTTACATCTGTTCAGATCCTTACTTCTTTCTTACAGTGTTCCAGCAGCTAATGCATCTCTCTGACTACTAGTGTGTCCGCCTCTCATCTGTTCTATACATTAATTTTCCTAAAACACCTCATATACCAATAACTTCCCAAATACACATACTGTCTTTTCCTTGAATTTCATTTGCCTTCCAAATTAAATGGAAATTCCTTTGCCTGGCAATAAAAACTCTTTAAAAGCATGGCTCTAGACCCTGCACAGTGGCTCATTCCTATAATCCTAGCAATTTGGGACACTGAAACAGGAGGATTGCTTGAGGTAGGGAGGTCAAGACAAGCCTGAGCAACATAGCAAGATCCCATCTATTAAAAGAAAATATTAACGGAGTGTAGTGATGTGCACCTATAGTCCCAGTTACTCAGGAGGCTGAAGCATGAATATTGTTTGAGCCCAGGAGTTTGAGGTTACAGAGAGCTCATAACACTGTATCCTAGCCTCTGCAGTAGAGCAAGAAGACCCTGTCTTAAAAAAAGAAAGGCTCCAACATCCCCACAAATCTTCTTACTTCTCCCCTACAAGTATATGTATCTGCACTTATTCCAGCCAAAGTGGGTCTTAGCTTCTCCTTTAGCAGGTCCCCAGTACTTTGCTACTCTGCTTTCCTCACTCTGTTTTCTTTCTGAACTCATGGTGCAGCTTTGCACCCCCTCTATACTTAGCAACCTCTGTGTATGTTTCACTCACTGCCTTTTCTAAGAGACCTTTCTAATTCTGATTACCATGATTTTTCCCTCATTTGAGCGTACTTATCTCTCACTGCATTGCATTATGGTTATTCTCTTCCTTTTTTATTAAAATAACTCAATAGATTTTCATAAAATGACATGTCCTTATTGGAAAGAATTAAAATATACAGAAAAGTAATGAAAGTAAAAACCACCTGAAGCCACATCACCCAGAGACATCTATTCTTGAACATCTCTCTGGATCTTTTTCTTTGTGTATATACAATGTTTATGAAGTCTGTATATTTTTCCACAAATGAAATCAAACTCTGGGTTTTTTTTTTTTGTTGTTGTTGTTGTTGTTGATATATTCTGGCTCTCTTTTAATGTTAATCAACAGAAGTGCATTGGCTGAAATGTGTTTCCTTATTTGGCTTTACCATTATTTAACCACTGCTTCTTGTTACTGATGATGTTTTTGGTTTGTTTGTTTGTTTTAAGCTTGCTTTCCTCCCAGTAGAAGGTCGTTCCATGTTCTGCCCCATATGCTTAACACAGCCTTGTGAAAGGCAAGTGTGCACTCTCTCATGGACCTTGACAGGAACTGTGTGTGACACACTAATCCATGTGATTCGGGACCTAGAAAAATGTTTGAAGATCTTGAGTAGAGGCCAGAGAAGATTCACTGAAAATCCCAGAGTAAAATTATTACCTTTTAAAAAAAATTATCACTGCTTTGAATAGCCTGTGACCCCATTACCTGAAAGAAAGCCATTTATTGTTTCTTTATTTTTATTTTTTTCATCCATTGTTTCTTGTTACATAATCTGCAGAGAGCTTATTCACTTAGGAAGCAGTGCATTCATTGTAGTTTCTATCTTATGAGCAGCTAAAAGCAGAATCTGTTCTGTATGTCTAAGGCATTCTTCACAGACCTCATGCTATCCCTAATAAGCCAGAGCAATCCTAGCCAAAGATCTCAGTGCCTGTCCTTGACAAAAAGTGTGTTTTTCCATGGTAAGGGATGCCTCTGTGTTTAGGGACACCTCCATAAGACAAGCAAAAACAGCATGGTGGTGAGCTCTTAGGTCAGCCAAGGCAGTGAAACATGCCGCAGCCCTTAGGTACTTGCTGTTTGCTGCCTCCTTCCTCTGTTATGTGGGATCTCCATCAGACTGTGCCTCTGGATGCTAACAAAATACCTAACCACCACGAGACAAGCCACTTCTGCATTGTTCTGAGCATTATTCCTATCCATTCCCCATTTTTGGTGTGGGAAACCAATCTACCACTCAGCCCCTAGCCAACTTCTAGCCACTTGCATTAATGACAAATGTGGTTAGCAGCCTATGCTAGTTCATTAGGAAAATACAGAAAGAAAGAAAAACCGTGAGATTGTTTGCTTGTCACTGTGAAGTGAAGCTTGACGGGAACATCCTCACTGTCCCTCCCCACCAGCCCTCCTGCCGAGTGCCTGTGATCTTCTGTGCGCATGCACTCACGGTTGCCCATGTTCCATGGCTCTGCCATTTGCTCAGTGGGGGGACGTTTTCTTAGCTGAGCCGTGCACTGCTCTGCCTGAGGGATTGAGAACATATTGCTTGGCAGGTGGGCCTACTCAGACGCACTGACTGTTGTTTCAGCACTGACAGGGAACATACATCATGCAGGCCCATTATGCCAGCATAAATCCATGGTAACCTGTTCAAAGGGCTGCAACCAGCAAACAACGTGTTTAGGTCTTAATAGGTGATATTTTTGAAACATATAATTGGGATCTGAGAAGTAATTCTGGGTGACAGGCCACTCCTTCTGCCATCCTAACAGAAGCTGGGCCTACAGCAAAATACCACTCCTGTCATATCGCACAAAGATGACTGCCATTCCAGCTCGGCTCCAGGCAGCTGTGTGTGGCGCCCACAGTGCCAAGAGCTTGTCTGTGCAGGGAAAAGAAACAGCCCTCGTTTTTGAGTTTTTTTTCCTTTATGCCTTGGTGCTCTCTACTGATGGCCAAAGAAGCTCTAAAATTGTCAAAAGA
This sequence comes from Perodicticus potto, assembly GCA_963574655.1. Taxonomy (NCBI): domain Eukaryota; kingdom Metazoa; phylum Chordata; class Mammalia; order Primates; family Lorisidae; genus Perodicticus; species Perodicticus potto. Next base: position 21,481 of record CAUYRH010089976.1, read on the forward strand.
GGATGTCAGAGCGTTTTCCCCCAGCCTACTAAAATGCGCTTAAAGGGATCTAGAGTTTGTTTGGGTATTGGGTAGTAGAGAAAGATGCCTCAGAGCAAAGGTCCTTGGTCTTTGTCTTGAGGAGAAGCTGTTTTTCATTTACCTACCAGTAATAGGTAGTCCCTGAATTAACACTGAAGGGCTGAGTAAGAATGAAGCCACTTACCTAGCTGCTTCCCCACAGGGAAGGCAAACACAGGGCTGCCGTCACTTTGGAGATATACTTGGTAACGTTTGGCACAGTACTGGTTACAGAGAACACTTTTGCTGAATTTCTAGCATGAGGAATTGAAAGAACATTTTACAAAGGTTTTCATGAAGTTGTATTCCATTGGGGTCATGCTACATCTTCCTCATCCCCCACAAAGCACAATCTACAGGCTTTGTTCCAAGTTACCATTCTGTAGATTAATCTCACTGCACATGGTCACCACTTGGTTTCTGCTTTTCCACTAAACTGCAGCCTCCTTAAAGGACACATACCATGCCTTTTTTCTGCTTAGCCGAGTGCTAGTTATTTTTGAGAGGCAGAAGTAATGAAGAAAGGAAGATGCTCATTCATAAACAGGAAAGCCATAAAACCATAGACTTCAGTGCTCTTTCCTCAGATATTCTAGATTATGAGGCTTCTAGTAGAACCTGGGAATTTGTACTTTAGAAATGCTCTTCAGGTGGGTTAGGTACAGTCTATGGACTCTGGCAGCACATATTATAGAACATATTATAGAAAACTGAGCACATATTACAGAAAAACTGAGAAGCCCAGATTTTCTTTCAGTCTAACTGCTGCCATGGGCAAACACTGGGCCCTCTAATATTTTTTTCCTGAGCCATTTTTCAAAAAAGTCATGATGCATTGAATGGATACTCTGAGGAGCTTTAAGAGCTCCTTGTAAGACATAAAACCGGGAGGCTTTTAGGTATGGAAGGGAAGTATCATTTAGCACATGTTCCTGTCCATTATCAGTTCAACCTCTGAAGTATTTAAGAAAAAAAGCTTTATTGAGATATGATTCACCTGCCATAAAGTTTGCCCTTTTAAAATATACAATGCATTGATGTTTGGTATATTTTATAGCCATTTCGTAAATTATGCAACTATCACCACTATCTAATTCCAGAATGTTTTCATCAGCTAAAAAGAAACCCCTGACTCATTTTTTCCTACCTTTAGGCTCTGAGAACCACTATTCTGCTTTCAGTCTGTATCAATTTTCCTGTTATGGACATGACACATCTGAAATATCCCAAGCTGACTGAACATGAGTCTAGTTGTATCTTAAAATTTTTTTCTAACATTTCATTGAGGGTTTCTAGGTCTTATGTGTTTCATGGTCAGAAAGACTTTGCTTATGTCTAACTTTTACTTACACTACCCTTCTGTAACATGAAGGGTATTATTGTCTTTATTATTGCGTATTGTCTTCTCTGCGTCTCTCTCATCATTTCACCAACCCTCAAATTCTTCATAGATTAAACATCATTAGCAAGTCACACCCCACTATCTGCAGAATGAATGATCTTAACATTCCTATGCCCCTTCTCAGATTTATCCAATATTTTCATTCTTAGTTCTTCTTCTTATACATCTAAATAATCAAGTGTCACCCTTTTCTTCTTTATTGCTCTCTATTCTATTTCTTTTTTCCTACTCCAGAACCTGGCTTTTGGCTACATCTTTGTTTTATTTCCTCAACTATGGTAATACTCCCAAGCTCACTCTTTTAAAAAATTGCTGCGATCCTGCTGCCCCCTCAAGCTACCATTATATTTTTCTCATTCCCTTCACTGTCAAACCCTTTGAAAGCACAGTTTGTTCTCTGTTGGTGGTTCCCTTCCACACACTCCCACTCCACTTCTTGCAGCCATGATTTTGCTTTCATTACTTTACTGAAATGTCTCTCTTTGTAGTTCATGGCGTCATATTATATGTCAAGCCCAGTACCCTTCCCTGATTGCCTTCCCCATGACCTTTGGATAACACAGAAGTCTGTTGAATATCCCTCCATCTTGCAACACTCCTTTTCCTTTGGCTTCTGTGGTGTTCCACTTCTATAGCTACCTGTAGCTCCATTGTTCAGTGCCTTCCTAAATATGGGTGCCTACTCTTTTATCTGTCTCTCTATTTTCTCCCTTTCCAGTCTTATAACACCATCTGGCTCCTAACTGTGTGGATTACTTTCAAAACTATCTTCACCACTTGGATGTCCTACCAGCTCTTTAGACTCACTGCTCAAAACAGAACTGAAAACCTGTCAAGCTTTGTCTTCCCTGACTTGTGGAATAGTGTGACCCTAGGCTGAAAATTGGCTTTCTTTCTCCATTATCTCCTTGGTGGCCAAATATGGCAAGCCCTTATGTATGTAATGGCTCTTTTATTCTGTCTAAGCCATATTTCCTCATCCATTGTCTCTGCTTCTCTGTGATGCCATCGTCCAGATCCATTAGCTCTTATCCAGACTATCGCCAGACCCATTGTATCTCTTTTCCATTCCACCTTATATAACACATTACTGTCAGATAGCAGTCGTCCTTTAACACGTATCTGATTATGTCATTTCCTTAGGCAGTAATCCTCCAAATTCCTCTAAACTTACTGAATTCATTCTAAAGTCCTTAACCTAAATTATAAGGCTTTCAACACTGTTTTCCATTCTTCTTCATATTCTTTGTGTTCTAGCCTAAGTAAAACAGTGATCATTCTTTCTTTCACCTCCATAATTTCTTGTTTATAGGATCTTACTTATCCTGTATTCTTTTATCTAAAATAATGTCCTTTATTTCTGCCAGTATGTTTCTATGTGTTGAAAATTCTCTCGTCCTTCAAATTTCTTCTCTTCCATAAAATCTTCTTAGAGTAAGTTTTTCTGCCCTTTAATTTCCTAAGTTTCAAGAGGGATGGGGTGAGAAATGACTTTTAACACTTCATCTCATATTTTAATTATTTATGCACTTGTCTTATCTAGACCTCCAGAAGTAGACGCCTTGAATTTTCATTGGTATAACTCTTATAACTGCTGGTAGAACATCTTAAATATAGTATATTCTGAATAAATGTTTCTTCAGTGGATGAATTTTTTAACTTCTGTAAAATACAGGAGATATAAAATCCTAAAACTTGTGGGTGACAGGCTTTACGTCAATGTCAAGAGAGTTCTCAGTGGTTTCCAAACTATTAATATTTTCAGTCAATCCAGGTACAAGGCTCAAATGAAAGAAACTTCAGAGATTGTGACAAGCCTGACATCACGTTCATATTGAAATACCTTGCATTTGCGGGCAGCACCTGTGGCTCAGTGAGTGGGGCACCTGTCCCATATACCAAGGCTAACGGGTTTGAACCCGGCCCTGGCCAAACTGCAACAAAAAAATAACCAGGCATTGTGGCAGGCATCTGTAGTCCCAGCTACTCGGGAGGCTGAGGCAAGAGAATTACCCTACGCCCAAGAGCTGGAGATTGCTGTGAGTTGTGATGCCACTGCATTCTACCGAGTGCAACAAAGTGAGACTCTGTCTCTAAAAAAAAAACAAAAAAAAAGAAATACCTTGCATTTGCATAATATTTTAGACCATTATATGGTAGTCTCACATCTTATCTGACCCTCTCTATAGTTATATCGGGTTAAAAATGATATCTGCTTCATAATGAGGAAAATGTGTTCTGGAGAGTTGTAATGTCTTAACCAATGTTAGCTTATTGGATAGTGGCAGAAACCTGGACAAAGGGACATGTTGGCTGTCTTTAAATATTTTAAGAGCTATCATATGAAAGGAAATTAAATCTTTTTTTTTTTTTTTTTTTTTTTTTTATAGACAAAATCTCACTTTGTCGCCATTGGAAGAGCCATTGCTTCAAAAAACCAAGAAACCACCACCACCTGGGCTTTGGTGATTATCTT